>JAVCKT010026249.1:0-27819 GCA_032273925.1 Rhynchotus rufescens | reverse complement strand
CTTCTAAAGCGGGCAAGTATCCTTGTGCTCCCTTCATTTCAGCTATGTCTTTCAGAGAAGAAAGAGCAGAAAGCCCAGCTCTGTTCTACCTCAACTGCGGTAGGACTCTGCAAGGTTGCTCAGCCGCTATCCTGTTCCTTGCTCCCACGGCTTTCATCAGGTCTCAGTTATGGCCTCTTAGGATGAGCACAGAACT
The DNA here is from genome assembly GCA_032273925.1 of Rhynchotus rufescens. Taxonomy (NCBI): domain Eukaryota; kingdom Metazoa; phylum Chordata; class Aves; order Tinamiformes; family Tinamidae; genus Rhynchotus; species Rhynchotus rufescens. The sequence goes on along the minus strand of JAVCKT010026249.1, from coordinate 27,623 downwards.
ACTCACCTCTCCCTCCTCCTTGGGGGGTTCATTTCATATCAGAGCAAGTGTCACTGAACGATGTCCCTTGGGTCCCACTGGGCGGTTTTAGAGACAGCAGCTGCAGCATCCCGCAGTGGGTGTGAGCCGAGGCCTTATCCTACACCTATAAGCTACATGCAACAGTACTTAAAAGGCTTTTTTTTTGATGGCAAGTAACAGCCCCAGAAGTCAAACCTCTAGAAATGTTTCCAAAGACCAAAACCAGCAGCAGCTTAGCAGCAAACAGCATCTAAGCAGTGCTCTGTCTGGTGCTCTCATATTGAAAGCAGGCTCAGACAGACACAGAACCCACTTCCATCCATAAAGACTCCTATTTCAGGCATCTGCATCCCAGGTCTGTCACATTTGTCAGACATTTGACAGTTCTGTCCGATAAGATCCTACGAAGTTGTAGCAAAGCTTCAGCAGCAAGAGGAAGACCAGGAAAAACAGAGGCTGTTGCTGAGCGGGATGGAAGCCTTGGGGATGGAAGATGCAGAGAAGGCAGGGTTACTAAATGCCTCTTAGCTTCAGTCTTCACTGGGGAGACCAGTCCCCATGGACTGCAGAGCCCCAAGACAAGAGGTAACTGGGGGACAGGAAGACTTCTGCTGCTCAAGGAGGATTGTGTGACGTTACTTAGGCAAACCGGACACCCACAAATCCATGGCCTGGATGGGAGGCACTGCCAGGCTTGAGGCATTATCAGCTCCACAAAAAGAGAGGACAATGTTGCTCTCAAAACACGGACTCTGCCGGGCAGCAAGCCAAGAAGCCGCAGCGCCAGCTTCCTCCTGTCATGTACACAGGGACTGGGCCACGAACATAAACACAGCTGGCAAGCTCCAAGTGCTTCCTTGAGCTTTTTTATTGCGGCAGTTCAAAAAAGTACAAATTCACTCAAGCTGAAGAACAGAAGTGGGGACCAAATGGCAGCAGTAGGCACTGCCCATTGTGATCTTCTCTAACTAAAGCCATCTTATCAGAAACAGAGCAGCGAAAAGAGCAGGCAGCCTGAAACAGAAGGCAGAGGTAGCAACTTTAATGCCTAGAACTATCATTCAAAGTTATCATTTCTACACCAACCTCTTGCTTGCAATTTAGTATTAATATTGACAGCATTAAAGGAGTGGTAAGGACAAGGCCCCAACCCTATTTTCCATCTTCTTCCACACAACATGAAGTCATTTTTCTCCTTTCCAAGTATTTTAGGGTTGCTTGCCTAGAGCCAGCATGTCCATGTCTTGCTCATCATGAAATGCTTTAATTACAGTTGCCCATTATGTTACATTTCCTTAGGAAAGTACACTTCAGTGGGGGGAAGAACTTGCCTTTATGGCTACTGGTGTCAGGCTCCATGCCCCCTTCAAGGCACAGAAGGGAAGCTGAGGACATGAAGCACCTTGCAGGATGAGGGCTCCAGCACAAAGCAAAGGACTGGGCCCATGTCAGAGCTCCACTGCTCTGGGACTGGGGTAGCGACCCCAACAGTGCAGGGTACGGGTTAGAGCACAGGTCAAGGCTCCCCCTCCACCGAGAGGGGGTCAGTCCCTGGGGGCAAGCAGCCCTGTCAACCCGAGGGTAACCCCGTGCTAGATGCACCCACCCCGCAGCACCCAAGTCCCCCGCAGCTTAAGGGTTCAGGCCTCTTGGAAGGTGGCAGGGTCCTTGGCCCAAACCTCGAGGCCATGTGATGCACAAAATGATTTAATCCTCGCAGCCTCCCCATCACTCACCAAGCTGTACTTCTCTGGTCATTAATATAGACCTCAGACACAGGCTCAAGTGAATAGAGCATATTTCAAAGTGAGACTATCACTCTTCTTATCCCCAGGTGATTTAGGAGCCTCAGGTCCCAACACTGCCTTTCTGTACCAGGGCTCGGCTTCCTCAGCGCTACGGAGCACACACAAATTCAGGCACCACGTGCAAGCAGTTTGAACACTGTCCAGCAGTGGAATTCAATGCAACATTAACAAACTCACTGGCTCTTTCCAGTGTAAATATACTGGAATGTTACTGCAAAACCAGCAATTCTGTCTACTGAACTCTTACCCTCAGACCAAATTATCCTGGAAACACCGGCATTGTGCCCATGGACCGGCTCTGCAAACAATAAGAACATTAAGCTAATTCTTTCAGATTTATGACAGACCTAGCTGCCTTCTACACACATTTTATAGGCATTTACAATAAATTAACTAGTAAAGGCCAGCTCAGTGGCAGAGACAGCATCATGCATAGGCAAGCAGAACTGGGTATGAACTGCAGGACTGGTCATTCCACACTGAAACAATAAATAGGAAGTTTCAGCCCCACAACTTGCCTGAAAAGCAGGGCAGCCCCATGTCCCAAACTGGCAGCAGCAGCTTTAATCATGCCCAAGCCAAGCAGAGCAGCTCCAGGGCCCTACTCAAGCACCCTGTGCTATGGAATGACCAAGAACAGCTACTGCAACATTGAACGGTTCCAGTCATGAGAAGACTCTGAAACCTATGATCCCACCCCATCTATGAAGACAAAAACACAGGTTAGCGCAGGGCTGCAGCTAGAGCTTCTGCCCAGCGAGAATTACAGACTTTCTGTCCAGGTCAGACTAGATGTTGAAGTTGATTTTTTTTGCTCTGTTTTTCCATTATCTACATCATTCAGAGTTTAAAGGAATTGCTTCTACTGAAACAAAATTGGAAGCTAATCTGTTATCAATATTGAAAGGGTGAAGTTAGTGGGGTTTAACAGCAAAGCACCAAACTCCATCTTGGGGTTTATCTCTCTCCTTTTCTGTTTCAAACAAACTTGAAGAGAGCCGCTGTTCTCTGCTGCAGGGTACTCCTTTGGGGCTGTTCTGCTCTGCTTTAAGTGTATTCCTGTCAAGAAGGAAAAGGAAGGGCCTGTTCCTTCCTTTTTATAGGGTACTTCAAGTATTCTACTAGGCCCTTCTGAAGCATTAATATTTACTGTAGAAACATCTAATGAGGAGGTAAATGTAGCAATACTTGAGCACTAACCAAAAGCAGTGCTTCAGTACTCACTAATAAGATGATGAGGGGCGCAGAGGAAGTAGTAGTCACTTGATACTGGGACTAACACACTCAGGTCAGAGAAAGCAAAGGCTGGAGTCAGGCTGTAGCCTCAAAGGTTTTCATTTCCAGCTGTATGCAGGTTTGGTATTTGTTTCACAGGCTGCAATTTCTGCTCTTGTAGGAAAGATCCCCAGTCTCATGCTCTTCTACACCAACCATACCATCCCAGGGGGAAGGAAGGGACAAGTAGGACTAGGCACAACACAAGCTCTTTAGAGAAGTAATCCTGTTTCCTACAGTGCATTAAAACTGGACTCAGAACCTGACCTTATGACAAGCTGTTGCACATTACACAGACCACCTATTTTTAGCTTTTCCCAGCCCCTCCAGCTCTTTCTGGGTGTTGTTTTAATCCCTTGCATGGGCCTCCAGAGTCTGTTTGGAGCAATGTTGTGAAGCAAATGACCACACATAATGACTTTCTAAGGTCCTTGTGAGTCCTTATTAACATTCAGTTAGCATAAGTCCTGACTTTATTATTGACTACATTGAATACACAAGACACTGACCTCTGCCATCTGCAACTAAATCTCTTCCTGCAGATCTATCACAGTGATTTCATACACAAGGAACTAGAAGAAAACAAAGCAGTAGCTACTTATCTTTTCCATCTTGAGAAACTTGAACACTCGGTGGGAAAGGCTGCCTTCCCTGCAGTGTTTCACCATTACTATTCCACACTTCAGTCCCTCCTGTGAAACACTGGAACCTACACCAAAGCCTTCAATTTTCAGGCAGAAACAAGCAGTGACACAGACCTGGTGAGATGTCACTTTAAACATATGCCTTAAACATTCATAAATATCATGAAGCTGTTTGAAGTGTTGTAGCATCTCCAGGCACCAAGAAAGGTGCTGCAAGAAAATGCACGCTTACAACAAGCACCATCTGCTCCACAAACAGAGAAGCAAATGGTTTTACACTGCGGCTGTTCATAACCCATTTCCCACCCCCAAAGGCAACCTGGTGAATACAGAAGAGGATCATCACCATGGAACGCGGAGGCACAAACTGCTGGGGGTGCAGCTGAGCAAGGCCTTCGGCCTCCTCCTCCTCGTGGTGGTGGGGAGGTCGGGTGCTGTGCCTGGCTCTGCTGCCCCATGGCACAGGCGGCCGCAGGCCCGGCCCCGCGCACACTGCGGGAACCCTGAAGGGACAGTGACCTTGCAGCGGCCTTCGGCAGCAGCAGCCAAGGGGCTGCTCCCAGAGCGCTGCCGCTGCCATCTGCCCTGCGGCCAGCCGCAGGAACGCTCGCTGGGAACGGCTGCCCCGGAATTCCAGCCGTGTTTTCACACGCTACAAACACCAATTCACAAATACCATTTGTTTTTATCTCCGTGCTCCTTCCCAACACAGCAGAGCCCTGCTCCTTTTGCTAAGGTGTTGAACATGTCAAGTTACATAGGGCTTAAGAATCACATCCCATTTTACTCAGCCTGCCTAGAAAATTGGGGAAAAATAAAAAAAACCTTTACAAGTCTCTATTAACTATCCTGGAGGGGGAACTTGTATTCCATTGACTCTAGTTTATGCAAATAGGATCAGAGGAATTAACATATTGGAAGGAGCTGACATTTGTCCTGATATATTGAATCGTTAGCATGACAGAATCACTTAAGCTGGATCCACTAACATCAGGTTTCCTCTCGTTATTGACCCCTGCAGAGTAGGCCTGACAAGTGGAACTGCTGCAAAGTTCATTAATAATGTGGAATAAATCAATTGGTTGGGAAATACTGAAAACAGATGACACCAGGCTCAGACTTTTTGCTAATTCAGCACATATCAGTTTCCATCAAGGACACTAGTTATAACCACGTCCTTTCCTGACCTATATTCAGAAACAGCCCTTCTCTCCCTACACATTCCAGACAAGCTCACAGGGATGCTGTGAATACCGCTGCTATTGGCCTAACACCCTTGGCTATAAAACACAGCAAAGTAACATCCACAGCCACGCACATTCGGCCCTTCGTGACCGACACCGTCGCTGTGAATTCCAGCACGGCTCCTGATCCACATCCACGAGTGTGAAAAAAGCTTCTCCTGGACCATCAAGTCTAGTCTGCCCCCACCACAGACACACAGCCAAAGCTCCCAAAGACATCCCCTACCTTCTGATCTACCATGGATAGAGAAGCCTACAATTAGGTAAGAAGGAAGGCTCACTGAAAGGATTGACATTGAAAATCACACGCCCTTGCCTGTGTTATCACCAGAATTTTAAGGGCCAAGCTCAGCAGCATGTCCTACAGCAAAGCAGACGATGCAGAGCAAGTAATAGACTTGATTAATGTTGCCTTTTGCTGCTGCTGAAGTGTCCACGAACAGATTGAGATTTTCTTTAATATATTCATGGTTCAAGTTTACTCCAGTTTGGGGTAATTTTTTATCCCCTTTATGGTGATGTATAATTTGCTGTGCAGCCCACAAGCTGGCTGTAAATATTTGGCATATGCTAACTGAGGCAGAAGGCATTCGGAAGCCCGGCCCTGTGGCCCATGGTGGCTGGGCTGCTTTCCTTAGCTGAGCTCAGCTCCTGTAGGCCCAGGAAGACCAGTCAGATCATGTAGGTCCTGTGGTAAGGAGTTGCTCAAGGACAGTAAAGGGTGGCCAGGTTCCTGCCGGGCAGCTGAGCACATCCATACAGCACAACACGAGCACAAAGAGCACTTGTGCCCAAGCCTTCAGCACCCCTGAGGAGAAGTGAATAGAGACAGGGAGCTACAGGAGCTAGCACAGCAACGTGCCACGGAGACGAGGAAGAGGCTGGAGCTCAGAGGTCATGAGCTAAGACTGTTCAGCACAAGGGCAGCCTCAGGGACATCGTATCCATGCCCATAAACACCTGACAGCAGGGGGGAAAAACAGTGTGGAAACCAGGCCCTCCTCTGGGGTACCCAGTGACATGGCAAGAGGCCATGAGCATAAGCCAGAATAGAGAAGATCTCTCAGCCAAAGAGACCACAGAAACTAACCTGGGCATCCTGCATTAGCAGTGTCTGCAAAGTGTCCTGTTCAAGGACACACAGGGATCTCACAGCAACATAACTCAGAAAGAACTGGAGCTCTGTAATCAATACATAGAGAATAAACCTCCCCCATAGACCTTCAATATCTTCAGCCTAAAACCAGCCTGATTGCCAACTCCCTGAAATGCTAAGACTGCATGATAATTGGTGATTATGATGGATAACTACATCCTGGACAGAAAGTTCTTTTCACAGAGCTGCTACACACTGTTCATCTCTTTCATAGCTTCACACTTTCCAAGGTTTAAGTTATTGATGCTGTTCTCTCCATGCTCGTGCTTTCATTCAGCATGCCCCCAAGCTCTAACCATGCTGCTGCGATGGCTGCAGGGGCTCGCTGGCCACGTTCGGTCTGCTCCTCTCCATGGCTCCTGCATTCCCTACTCATGCACTTCTCCGTCAGCCCCCTCCCTGGCCGGCGCCGGGCGGCCGAGGACAGGCAGCACAAACACAGCCGCGCAGAGCCCGCTCGCAGCGCCCAGGCAAACGTGAGCTGGGAAGGTGCCACGAGGGTCCAGCTGGGCACTGTGTGACCAAGCACCCAACTTCCTTATGTCTCTTATGAGGAGACAGGCAGAATGGGAGCCTGTTCATCAACTCACTTTTCCCGGTGCCTGTTTTGGCTTTTGGCTCCCAAGCCAGCTGGGACAAGCAATAGAATTGCACTATGTCTCTGCCCACCACTCACTGCCAGATTACTCCTTGTTTCAGTTTTGTGCCACACAAAAGCCTGGACAAGATCCATGAAGTGACCTCTAGTTAAAACCAAGCATTGTAAGGGTGAGCTATATGCTGCTTTCAACCTCCAGTTTCATCTTTAAGTGCATCACTACAATATTTTCCTTTAAAAGTCTTAGGGGAGTGATGTTTTTAATTCAGAAACAATATGCTCTCAGCCACTGACCTCAAACGCAGAGTCTCTTGCTTTTGCATTTGCCTTATCCCCCTGGAACCAGCACAACTCCGTCTTTGCCAGGCTTCCCACACCTGCCATTCCCAGGGCACAGCTGGGCAGTGATGCTGCTGCTGCCGGGATTCCGATCAGTACCAGATAGAGCAAGCAGGGAATTCTGGTCACCCCCAACATCCACTGGCTGCCAGGGAAATTCTGCATTAGCTTCAAGGTGCTCCCCTTGACATGTAAAGCCCTCTCAAATCTTCAATCACACTCTTCCACTTACGTGATTGTCACCTGTATTTCTCCTTGCTGCTCTCCTGCCTTTCAGTGCTAGCTAACTCTTCAGACACTGTAGCAATGGGCATGATGAAAGAAGCTCCATAAGGGGACAGCAGCTACTGTTTTTTTTAAAAAAACTTTTGCAGCAAATAATCTCATCAAAAGATATCCAGAAAGCAGAAGCAACAGAAGTAGTTTAGTGTTGCAGACTTCAGGAGATGCTTTTCCTTCCGCATCTCCCCAAGGAAGTCAAGACCACCTAAACTTGCACTCTTCATACCCATATGAGGGGCTCAGATCTGCATCTGCATCTCACCTTGATTTTTGCTGAAGCATTTTCATGCAATGAGTAAAGCCCACAACAACATGACCCTCCACCACACCCCACTGCCTCATGCTCTGAGTACAAAGATGCTGCTGCTACCCAAGCAGGAGCCACTTTTTTCCTTCTTCCAAGCGCTGACCTGTAATTTTCACATCTGCATTATTAGGACACATAACACAACAGGCAAATCCCACAGATCTCAAAACCAGCTTATACTCTTTTTCACAACGCAAATACATCCAACTTGAGCATTTCCTTGGTTTTGGAGCTATGCAGTACATACCAACTTGGTAACATCAAGATACACAGGGACGTTCAAGGATTTTGGATACTTCCCTCCAGTTACCTTCTACAAACCTAGTCAGCTTTGTGACACATAATCAAATAAACTCCCCTCAGCATCAGTGGGAATTCAGGCTGTTAGAAACCTTGGAAATGGGCCTAAACTGCACACTTTTTCTAATGTAATGAAGACAAAACATCAGCCCCAGCAGGAACAGCTGTCAGTGCAGCAATAACACAAGACAGCTCAGAGCAAACAGCGCGGGTCAGGGCTGCAGCAGCTCCCCGCAGCCAGCAGCCACCTGCAGCCTCGCACCGTTTTATTCCCTGCAATAACCGAGACGGCAGCCAGGCCTTCGCCAGCCCCAGAATGGCACAAGTCCCCACTCTCACCCCACGTGTCAACACACCTCCCTACCAAAGCCTTCTGCAAAGCGCTGGATAAAGCTTCCCTGTCCAGTCTTGACTATTCCTTCAAATAGCTGGGTTTAGAGCAGGTATCCTGTGGTGCTACAGCAGGAGTGGGAATCAGTTGTGCTAAGCACTTGTACCTGGAAAGCAATTCTGGAGCAGATACAGGAACACAGAACAAGTGGGCAGGGCAGAGTCCATCACCTTGTGCAGGGGCAGCCACACAGCTCCAGGCAGAGCCCTTCACGTAACCTGTTCTCCAAGCTGCTGGCAAGGCCAGCTCCTCCGGCAGTGCCCACATCAGGGGTCCCACGACAGACACTGCTGCCATATGGCAGCCCCGTCCTATACTCGTCCCCAGGCAACGTGTGCTGGAGTGCACAAACCTGGGGACCACGCAAGGTGCCTAGCTTGACCCAATCCAGTTGTCTGAAGCAAATCTCAGTTTTAGATTTACACCAATGAGTTGAAATTGTCTCAAGGTTAGCAATACAGGAATTGCTGGCAGGAACCTGGAGCAACCTCCATGCAAAGCACTGCACACAACTAAGCAGGCTGTGTATGTGAGAGCTGTGTATTGAGAAAAGTGAGACCAGCTGAGAAAGTTACCTGTCACTTCTCCCCACATAAACGTGTCCCCATTGTGCACAGTCTAACCTCCCTCCACTGCTGCACTGAGCATTTGCTGTAGCCTAAGGTCAGGACAGCCTGAATTATCATGGGGTGAAGCACAGCACCCACAGACACCGTGTCCTCACACGCTGCATTTTCCCTTTGCTCCAGTTTTATGGGGCCCTTAGCCAGCAGTTTCCAGCACTGTCTTTAAGCCTTCAGGGAAAGTTTGCTTTTCACACACAGGTGGCTCTCTGCCTATCGCCACCCAACAGGCTGGATTATCAGCAAGCCTCAAAAAGACAAATTCAGCCTTTGTGCTGATGCAATTGACTTGTCACCTACTTTTCCAGCTAATTAGCTCTTTGCTAGATGACAGCTCATGTCAGAGGTCATCTGATAGCTGAGCCTGCTAAACTGACCGTAAATATTTCTTTCCAATCGCACACAATTGCCCTTGCAGCTCCAGGGCCTCTCAAACTAACACTGCATGTTTAACCTATCAATTCAGAAAAGTACTAAGTCTTGATTAAAAATGATAGTTTCATACAGCTCACTCAGATCTTTCCCTCAAGACCTAACCTAAAAACTCTTCTCATCACAAAGCTCTCACCAGTCTTCAGAGCAGTGGTCTTGGCACCACGTTTCCTCTGTAAATTTTCTTCCATTTTAAGCAGCCCTGCACTGTGCACTGCAGGCACTGCCTGTACTAACACCCAGTTGGTCTCACCTGAAGGACACCCAGAGCACAGCACAGAGCTCAGTCTCTGCTACATCACATGCACAATGGGTCAGTTTATTGAAGCCAACATACTTCACTGTTTCACAGCTTAGAAAAGCACATATATGGTTGGTTTTTTCCATGCTAGTAGAATCCAAATAGGTACCAATGTCCAAGAGATTCAGATGCACAAATCCCTGATGACTGCTCCCGGCTTAGTCCTCTAACAACTCGCACATGAGCAGACAGAGCAGTCACGGGGAATGTGGTGCTGAAGTCACAAGGCTCATCTTCGTAAACAGATATATTGTGTCAAGATGACACACAAGATGCATACCCCTAGCACACAGTCAGGCTGAACCATGGCTGCAGTCACTTCTGTACTACGGGAGATGCTCTCTTGTCCTTTGCTAGGAGAGCACACACTTGAGCAGAAATTTCAGCTTCACACGTAATACAGCCTGGAACTGTTTAATATTTGAGGCTCCTGCCTGCAGTGGTGACTGCTTGAAATTCATTTTACTATTCTTTCAGTATTAAGAAATCAATGCCCCTTTTCATCATTTATCTATCCAAAGCTCCTCCTAATTTATTATCACTTCATTAATGTACTGCCTACTACCTTTCAAGATCATTAAAGAAGTTAAATAATATCTTAAACCTTCTTCCTCAGCATTTTGTCCCTTGAAGCCAGATTGTATATACGTGATTAAATTCACCTTACTGTGTTTCAAGTCTGATCACCCCTCACCTCTTCCCATTTTTTTTTTAAGGGGACATGATTTGAATTTCCAACCTTGCGATTTTAAGTGTAACTAATCATCTCTTGTAGAGCCAAGACACCCTCTATTCATCAAGTCCTACTGCTTCTCTTCCTCCCAAGCAGGCAGGGGCCATTGCATATCCGTAGGACAGCCAGGATGCCAGAGTCCCTCCAACTTGCCTTTCCTTGGTGACTTTTTCACCTTCTGCCTCAGCAACCACCAGGCTGAAACAGGGCCATGAACAGGGTGGTGCCTCCAGAGAGGACACCCCACTCCTCCTTCCCGGGCTGCCCAGGTTCCTTCTGCCTGTCTCACATTCCAGATGCTGCTTTCAGAGTTGGGTTTGCAAACCTCCCTCTGACCAGGGCTATTTCCACATGCAACCCCAAGCCCAGAACACTTCTAGCATCAAGTCAGGATGACTTTTATTCAGTTAGGGAGTGTAGAACTTGCCTAAGGAATGACTTTGATGAGGGGCGCCACGCCAATTCCGCCTGCAATAAATAGCCACTATCATTTTAATGCTGATAAACTGCTGCAGCATAAACAGCTGTCACAGCTGATTAAGAGGAGGTTTCATCTGACTTCATTTACACACTGCCTGCCTGGTTGTTCTTCCATCTTCTTCCTCATTGCTCACCAGCACCGAGCCCTGCGCTGCCCTGCAGTCCATTAGTCCATCCCAGCTCGCCAGTAGAGTCCATTATAACATACCAGGCTGTTCCGTGACATCTCTTGGATGAGAGCTGCAGCTTAATGCCAAGCACAAGATTAAATGCTCTGCTCTAAGAATGGGGCTTGGTCAGTGTTCAGAGGGTACTTTAGTGAATGAGACGGAGGAAAGCCAGAGGACACCTTCCAACGAGCTGGCTGTGCCAGGACACTGTGCCAGCTTGTTGGACCAGGCAAATGGTCCAACTTTCTCATTCCCAACATTCTCATTCCCACCTTAACCGAGCACAATCTGTCCCGAGCACCTCTCGCTAGCTGGCAGGCCACGGACCAGATGAGCAGGCAGCCTCAGCTCTGACCTGCACCCTGCTAACACACAACTTGTGAAGCACATCAGGTCAGGGGGAAGGCCATGGGAAACCACTCCAAGTTAGAAGGGACCTCAAGTAGGTGCTGCCCACCTGAAGGCCCTGCAGTCTTCTCCTAGCTCTTCTCAGTCATCTGCAGCACTTCCCACAGCACAAACCCCTGCCTCTGCTTACTGCCCCTAACCGGACTGACATTTCCTGCCAGCAAGGACCATCCTGTGCTACAACTTCCCAGCACCCAGTGCAAGGGGCCTTCATTTACCCCGTTCACCTACAGCCCTTCTCATCTCTGTATTTCTTGGCATTAGGTCCTGTGTACAACAAGCAGGAACATGTAGTAGCTACTGGAACAACTTCTTCAAACATGTCCTGTCACAGCTTGGCCATAATAAACCCAAAGCACTGAGATTTACTCAGAACTGTAAAACAACATACAATAAAAGCAAAAACAGCAGTAGCAAAGGGCTGACTCAAAACAAGATCTTACAAAAGTTCTTAGAGGCTTGGAGGTTGTCATGTCTATATGAACAGTTACTATTTCATAAAAAGTGAGGTTAAGAATCATGCAATATCAGTCAAGACCCCAACTATATCACCTCCCTTGGTAGTTTCCAACTATTTTTTAAAGAGAAGCATTTGCTAGACAAGAGTGCATCATTAATTGGTGTGACATTCCCACACACACCACTCAAATTTTCTTCTTGACTACTTGTAATTTTGAAAAAGCTTCCAACAAAACTAACTTGGAACAAACCCTCTTTTAGAGGTTTACAGTTGATTTTAGAACTGGTCAGTGAGGCATTTTAATTGTGACATGATTAAAAGATGACAAAGATGTAATATTCTATACATTCCAGGTAGCAAAGTCTATCCAAAGGGCTCTCAGAAGGTACAGCCCTTAACCACAAAGACTGACAGGGATCCTCTCATAAAGGTCTGAGGAAAAAACTGGAAGAAATTCCTCAGTTACAGGAATCCAAGGTCTGTCCATTGTTCTGGTCATCAGCGATTACAGAATGCCAGGAGAACATATGGACCACTAGAGGCTTTTGGGAGGAGCACAGGGGCACTAGGAAACAGAGCTGCCATGACCGAAAGGCAGAGCGAGCCCTAAAACCTGAAGTTGTGACAGTTTTGCCTAAGTCTAGGCCCTAATTTGCCAACGCAGGGACACCACCTCACACCCAGCCTGGCCAGTGGAGGCACAACACGGTGGGCCCAAGCAGCCCGTGCCCAGTCAGTCATGGCCTGACCCTAAGAAACTCACTCCATCCAAGCTGGAGATGGGCCAGGCCCAGCTGACCAGCAAGTCCTTCACACAAAGGCTTCCCTGGAAGAGCTCAAGCCTTCACCTTCTCCTTTCCCTGAGACACTGGCAGCTTCTCACTGCAATCTCTACTCCCTATAGGGACTGCCCTCAGAGACCTCACCAATTGTGGACACCAACTGACTCAGTTCAGTGCAGTAATGGCCCAAAACGAGGTTGTTCCAAGTGACACAGGAAAATTTCCAAGGAAGCCTCACCACCCTGAGAATCCCCTGACAAACTGTCTGGTGGCACCGCACATTGCCTGATCCCCATGTCAGCTGCAGCAGCCACCACATTAGATACCAAGGACAATGGCTGCCACTGGCACAGTTCCTAGGTCTACAAATATCCCTCCACTCACAGGTTCCCAATCTTGAGCTTGAAATTCTGGCCTAGTTTTCCCCACAGCTGTTGAGGACCTGTGTTGGCACAGGCATCATTAGAGGTTAAGGGGAGGGGAGCAGCTAAGAGCAATAGATGGTTTTAACAAGCGAGTATCCAAACACCTGGGTAGTAACCAAGTGCAATTCCACTCACAGGCTCTGGGCAGTGGTGCTAGAATATCAATTTCTGGAAATAGGAGGCAAAACCAGCTGCCTGCTTTTAATCTTCCCAGATACATACTGATGGCACAACAAGAAAATGAAGCCAATGACTTGTCTGCCTGGGGCAATTTGGGACCATTTTGCAGTTCCTGGACTGTTTCTCAGCAAGGCTCTTTTTGATCCTGCCAGGGCAGCTTGCAGACTTGCAGGAGGTGTCTCTGCTTCGGAGCAGCAATGCTGCCCAGGTGCTGCTGCCGCCCTCAGGTCCCTCTCCCAGCTTCTGGAAGCAGCGCAGCCCAGCGAGCGACGCCTTCCTCGCGCCGCAGCCTCCTGCACCGCCTCCGCGCGCACACCGAGCCGCTTCTGGCACTTCACACGTTTCGCCCAGCAGCGGCTTGGCCGCTCTATCAAAGCGGGCCTGGCAGCTGCACGGAGCAGAGCATCCAAGACCCACCACAGACACTGCCTGCACAAATGAACTAATAGCGCAGACACCGCTGGGCCACAGCGAGGAGGCCAGGGGAAAAATAAAAACCCGCCGAGACAGGGCTAGGCCGTGGCTATAAAGAATCTGCTCCTCTTAGCAGGTGCTTTAGGCTCCAACATCTGCTGGCCATATAAATCAAAGCAGCTTCTACAACCATTTACGCAAATGAATGACGTGAACATATAAATACACTGTAAGGATTCTTCCCTGTTACTATTCTTGGCACTGAAGCCATAGAGGAGGTTCAGCAATTTTTTAATCAAAGAGGCAAACTTATAATGGGGAAAAAACTCAGATGAGTTTACTTGCCTTCAAGATTTTTGGAAAGAATAAAAAAACAGAGCATCCTTCAGCCTTGAAATACCACTCAACTTTGTAAAGGACAGATATTTCCAGCTATGTCATATACAGCATTCCCAGAATGACGTCCTTGTTTTACTGAAATAAAAATTAACTTCAACTTCATTAAACAGTATTCTGCTTATACAGAGCCCATGAAAAAGCAAACAAGACACCCAGAGCCCCGAAAATGCCTCCAAGCCAATATCAGGGGGTGCTAGGGCATCCCCTGCATTGTCACTGTTGTAGCTATACGAAGTAATCCATTTAAAAAGCATAGAATAAAAATACATATATTACATAATACAGGGATGTACATATATTACAATACAATATATGTACAATAATACAGGGATAATACATATATTACAAAACACAGGGATGAAACCTATCTAGATCAGAGAGCTGACAATTTGAGAAGCTTGTTAACCAAATCTGTGCCCCAACTGAAATGAGAAATAAAGAAAACTCCTGACACACCAGTATAAGAATCAGCCACTATCAAGAGCATCATAGCTGGGTGTGCCAGACAAGGTGCTAACCACCCAGAACTCCTTAACTCTGAGATGAGCTCTGTGAATGAGAACTCATTCCCCTAGAGTCTGTCTTTCAATCCTTGGGCCCCCTCAGAGCAATCTGATTTTAAAACCAGTTTCCTTTCTCCTCCCCTGCATGTGTCTGTTCCCCTCACACGCTGCAGTCTCCAGTTCTGCTCACCCTCACGCGGTACCTTAACCATGTCTGCAAGATCCCACAGCCTAAGCACCATCTGAGGGGAAGTCTGCACATTCTAGGCAGCCACTCACAATGAAGAGCTTTGGGCTTTTGTTCAAGGACTTCACTGAGCACAAGTCAAAAACATTGCAAAAGTACTCACTGACAGAAGAGTTCACAGACATGAACACTGCCTGTTTTAAGGCATCCCTTGCATTTTTTCCCCAGCAAATTCAGGGTGGTCATCAGTTATGCAACTTGTGTCCCGCACAGCCACCCTGCTGGCACAGCCTGGGCCAAGGAGCTTTCCAGGCGGCTCTGGCACCGAGCATGGAGCGGCTGCTCCAGCCTGGCACCGCTCACGTCCCGCAGATGCTGCTGAGCGAGCCAGAGCACCAGCTCCGCTTCACACTGGCCCTGTTTCACCAAGGCAGAAGGCTCTGCAGACAGCACGGTCCAAGGGAAGCAGCAGGGAGCTCTTTGCTTGGCCTTCCCCTCCCATCCCACAAGCTCTCCCAGGCCCACAGGATCCCTGCTGCTCACTGAGGCTCTCATGGCCAGCACTAACACCCTGTCCTGGGGCTGCTGCCGCCCCTCACCCAAGCCAGAGGGGCTAAAGGACATCAGTGCCAGGGACAAACCACTCTACCACACATCTGATTCCTGCATCCACTGAGGTGCACAACAGCATTTCAGAGCAGTGGGAATACAGTTTTGACCCTATTTGCTCCAGTGAGTCATGAAATGATTCCACTCAGAGCCAGGCAGCCAAAAGCAGTGCCAGGATGGAAGATCAGCTCCAGAAGGGCTCTGGCCACCACTGCTCCACTGGCTCACACCTAATGTGACCCCAGAGCCCCCTCCAGTGCCTGCAGTTCCACCATCCCGAGCTCTGCTGCTCAGCCCTGAGCACACTGGCTAGACCAACAGCCCCACTCAGGTTCTGATACCCACTCCATGCAGACACCTACCGTTTCATCAGCCCCCCTGTTTGGCCCCATGACAGACAATTTCATTTTCCCAGTACACCCACATTTTCCCTTCATAGCTGCAAACACAAAAGGCCAAGCATGGTAAGCAAGAAGACTGTAGAGAAAGGCTGCTCTGTTAGCGCTGGTTTAAACCCCATGCATTCTCATCATGGTTCTCAAGCAACTTCTTGAATTCTATTACCACGTTTTAAATTAAATAATACCTCCAAGTTACAGCTTTAATTGGAAGCATCAAGTTCTCCTTTGTAGCAGAGACAACCATATGACCGAATCTGTGCATGCAGGTGGACAAGCCAAGAATTCTTTGCAAGGGCAGCAGTGATCAGACTCGCTGCCCATGCTTACATCTGACTATGGAATCACTGTATGCAGCAGGCTACACACACAGAACTCTAACGGGCAGATATATTTATATAGCTTTATTCTCCCCAGGCCCACACTGCAGGTATCTGAATATATACACTACCTCCCACTTATAGAGCACCTAGAGCAACGTACCAGAAGGCCGTTTGCTTCTCATGGCTCTGGCACACAGGTGCTGAGCTCTTCTGCCTTCAAAACCACTAGTCATTTCAGAAAGTCCCAGTGAGCCTGGAATTCAGCCTCTTGAATGCAAGCCAAAAAACAGTATTTGAAGAAAGCCAAAAGCTGAGCTACCTAAAAAAAGCAAGATATCACTAGACTAAGAGAATTGTATCAGGCATAATTTAATTAAAGAAAACCTACACAACTCAAGCACTTAAAATAAACAATGCAAGTCAATGATTGTGTCCATCCTTAAAAGACCAAGTCCTACCTCAGATTGCACAGAACTATCCCTGCGTAAAAAGGTTAATGCAAAAAAAGGATAATTGATACTGAATCATTACTGCCCTGGATTTAACAGACTGTTTTGCAATATATCAGAGCAAAAAGTACTTTAGAACAGCGGTAAGTATTTAAATGGAACGTGAGAGCTTTACAGAACAAGTGGTAGGTTTGAGAGAAAAGTAAATCCCTGTGGGAACTAGTCAGCTGCGGGCTGCAGAGCAGAGCTCACCCCACAGCAACCCAAGCACCCTGGGGCTGGCACAGCAGCTCAGTCACTAACAGCTGTGCACAAAGCTCAGGCAGGACTGCTACGGTCCCACCTCCAGCCCAGGGCCCGGGCAGCATCCAGGGGTGAGCCGGCTCTGCCAGGCAGGCGCCCAGGCCTAGACCAGGTGCTTCGGACAGCTCCGTGCACCTCGCAGGGGCTGCTGACACCTGCTCCACAGCCAGGGCCTCTCCACAACTCCTGCAGAAGCGGCAGGAGGCTGAGCAGGTCTGCACAGAGAGGGGAAAGCAGTGCCTGCACTGCTCCCCTCGGCAGGGCACCAGAGGCACACAGCTGGTTCCAGCCATCCCGCAGGAGCAGAGCAAGGAGCAGGCTGCACAACACACAGCACAGCGCTTTGGCCACCACTGCCACCACCTCGGCACCAGGAAGCACCTTCTGAGGCCTCCTTATGAACAGCAGCTTGTCTGCAACTTGTTCCCATCTTGAGCTTTGGCCCCCTTGTCCCTAAGCAAAGCCGAGCATCATTCTCAGGCAGGGTTCATCACTACAGCCAAAGTAATATTAAGCCGAGAATTGTGGATTTTACAGGCTGCTGTCCAGGAGTAATACACTTAAGGTCTTAGTCTGATGCAATAAGCTTCTCAAATATTAGTGAAAAAACATTTAACACTTAAGAAGTGCCTGTATTCTTAGAGTAAGTGGTGGCTAAAGAAAACACTTCCTCAAATATTGAGGTGAATGCTTTCATCAGGATAAATACTGAGAGTGCAACACAAAGGAAACTCAAACAGCGCTGAAGGTGAACCAGTTAAAAATATCAATATATGGGCTCTGCTCCAAAGGAAAAGGGAAAACTTAACTGGGAATAAAGCTAATAAATCCTATAAGTCTGAGGAAGCAATATCCTGACCTGATGCAGATTCCTAACAGCTCCAAGCTCAGCTACCAAGAAAGCACATGTGCTAGGCAGCTTCCCGCTATTACACAACAAATACACATAAGCTAAAACAACAATAGGCTTGTCTAGCCAAGTCCAAATTATCTTTTCCTGCTCCCAAACATTCGAGTTAAGATGGACAGTGAGGATGTCATTCCTGCCTCACAGGGACGGGAGGAGCCTGTAGCAGGTCGCAGTGGGACCTCTTCTCACCAGTGCAGGTTCAGATGTGCTCAGTCATCTCCAGTCTGGAAGCACCACCAAAAATTTACAACAGCTCTACAAGCAGGTGCTGAGTCTCTACAGTGGTAGGTAACAGTTTGAAAACTCACCACTGCAGCCGGTCATTTGAAATCCTGGGATCAGTCTGACCAAGGGAAAAGGGAGAACCCCTCACAGCTTCTGCCTAAGCAGCCCAGAGGCCCTCCTCATGTCATGAACAGAGCTTTGAGCTCCTCTTAAAGCATTCCTGAATATTACTGTGTACCTTAGCATGGTACTTGGCCTGACATTTCACAGTCAACCAGAACACTCCTCAAAATTGTGTGGATTTCTGCAAACTGACTCCTTAAGCTTTCAAGTCTTAATTCTCACAGGCCTCTTGCCCACTCACCTCCAGTTAGAACACTAAAACATTCAGGTTTTCTTTTTTTTTTTTTTTAAAGCCCTGGAATTCATTCCAAGTTCAGGTTTGCTTTGAAAGACCAAGTTAAAGAAAAAGATTTGGATGGCTTAGAAAAGAATCCTGAAGTCTAAAATGATATCTGAGACATCCTAAAATAAATTACATGCTTTCTATTTATGTGCCTTACAGACTACAATAAACTCTGTGGGAGAAAATTGAATCCATTTCTTCCTCCTTAATTCTCAGCTGGATTCAAGGCATATCCATGGCAGTGAAGCCAGGCAGATGGGCCGGGCTGCTACAAGTAGTTTCTAGACAGTTCTCACAGCCTCCAGACCCCAGAGACTCCACAACCTTCATGCAGAGCTGGGGTGCCTGTTTCACCATTAGTGCCCCTTGACAAACGGGGCCCGTTTCCTCGCTCAGAACCCACCTCACTGCGGGTGCGCCGGCAGCCCGGCCGCTCCTGAAGTGCCAGGGACACCCCGGGGCGCGGAGCCCGGGGACGCTCGTGGCCGCCTCCAGCCCCACTACAAATAAACGTGCCCGGGGAGCCTGCCGGGCACGGCGGCGCGCGAGCCTCGGCCCGCCGCCCCGCACCGGCTCCGGCGGCACCGGCCCCGCGAAGGAAAACAAGCTGCCCAGCGTGCAGCCCTGCTGAAGGAAAACAGCGAGATGTTTAAACCTCCCCCTTGCTTTTTAAATACTTGGGTGTTCTTCAGAGGGGGAATTTCCCCCTCCGCGGCTCCCCACCAGAAGCGTCTGACACGTTACTCACTCTATTTACAGAGCTTTGATGTGAGGCTCCAATTTTTAGTTCAGCTTTCAGGAATGTGAGGGTCAACTCATTTTCTCTTTCGGGGGAAACTAGACCGAATTTCACACTGCCATTTATTCCAAACAAGGAAATAGATGGAGGAATTCTACTCTACTTCAACCAGTAGTTAAATTCTCCACCAGAGAATTTAGGCGTCCTACAATAGAAGAGATTCATTCATTGGGCAACTTCATACAGAGCATGTTCAGTCACTGCAAATTAGGGATACTGCAACATGAAGCAGCTTCCTCACTGCTACAACAGCAGCTCTGATGTGTCTTCCAGACAGAGCAATTTTAATGGCCTACTGAGTGCTCCTTCCTAACAGCAATATTAGTCTCATTAAAAACTTCAGCAGCCAAATACCCAGAAGCTTTTCAGTCATCCTGACAAACGGCCACAGAGAAATAGCAAGAGGATTGCATGCACCTGAACCAGGTACATTTTAGCTGAAAGGCACCCTAAGCTCTGCTGAATCATTAAAGCACAGCTACAAACCCAGGAGCAGGTGCTGCTGAACAGCTCTGGTTTCAAGTATTCCCCGGGAAACAAATCCAGGCAGGACCATGGAGTTCTGCCTGCAGCAGCCTCACGACATCAATGGGGTGTCCCGCACACGGTTCTCAGTCACTCATCTCTGTGGCCCCAGAAGTTTCCAGGAGCTGCCCCAGCTCATCCCCTTGGAGGCCCAGCTACTCTAACCACGTTCCTGCAGGGTCTTCATTCACCTCATCGGCCACGGGCAAACCCCTGCACGCAGACACCCTCTGCCCTGTAAGCACAGTTATAACCACACAGTACCAGCTATACCTGAATTAAAGCCAGAAAAGAAACACTCTCAGAAATGACCGCTGCCTTGAAGACGGGGACGTTTGGGCCATCTGGTCACCTTCCTGCACACCAGGCACAGCACGGAGCAGTTAAACAGGCTCCTGGCTGCAGGCAGGCCAAGCCACACTGAAGAGCAGGAGGATTAACGACCAGTCCTGGGCCCCAAACTGGACACAGAGCAGATCATTAAAGAGATGCACTTAAAATTCCTTCTGCCTTATCCCAGCAACGTAATGTATCAAGGTAACCTCACCTTCAACGGCAACACGATGGCACAAACCAGGCACCTCAAAGGAAGGTGACACAGGGGCAAAGCAACTCTTGCTTATTATATCCAAGCATTTTCCCACTTACCTCACTACACATGAGAACAGTATCAGTGTCAAGCTGTGCAAGACAGACCTCAAGCTGGTCCTTGCCCCAGCAGCCATATGCTCTAGCAGCATTCAAATAATCACACAGTACAGTTGCAGCTATGCCTTGGTTTCAGCGTGTTTGGCATCCCACTGCTCCAGACTGAAGCTGTAATAACATGAGCCCCTTTCTGATGTCTTTATACCTCAGTCAGCGTGGAAGTGAGCTCACTCACAAAGTGCTGAGGTCACTCAACATCGCTTGTAGATACATAGTAAAATGGATTTAGATGCTTGGCCTAACAAAGGAACAAGCTACAACTCGCCCCTCGACGTTTTCTCTTCATCTTACTTGGGAGTGAAGAGGAGACAATTCCTTCAGCTTAAGGATAACTATTTCTAAAAACCCAGCAGCAAAAAGGTGCATGAGGGGCAGTCTATCCCTGGTTTCCTCTCCCTAGGCCCTGGGGTGGTTGCCACAACCAGCAACACCACGTAATGTGGTGCACATCCACTGCAGTGCTGACACGGCACGGTGCAAGGCCTGGCCCTGACCGCTGCAGGAGACACCATGGCTGGTGCACAGCTCATGCTGGGCACAGAGGCTGGCGCTGAGGGGCAGCAGGGGCAGGAGAACCCCAAGGGTGCTCTGATGCTGTCAAAACCTAGAGCAACACACACACAGAGTGAGATGAAGCCCGAGTGACCTCAAACAGGGCATCTGGCAACTTCCAGGAGCTTGACCCTGAACCCTGAAATGCTGTTTCATTTCAAAGGCTTTGGGGGCTGTTTTTCTCAGCTGCATGATAGGTTATGCATTCACCACAGTAAAGCCAGTGTATTTGCAGTAAACCATCTGCAGTTACCCAAGTCTTCAACCTTGCTCCTGCATTAAATCAACCACAAAAACAATTTATTGCTTCATATATTCCAACACCACAAACAATATCCATTAAATCTCCACCTCCCAGCGACCACTCTGTTCCACGCTTGCATTGCAGTCTAGGATTATGCTGAGTGCTCTGGGGCACTGCACTCCTCCCTCCCATCCTGAGCGCACATCACAGCACCTTGCGGCACGCCGAGCCCTAAGCTGTGCTCAGCAGTTCACCTATGGAAGGACAGTCTAAGAACTCGTCCTACACAACACTCGGACTACAGCTCAAGTCTTAAAGGTACCACCTAAAACCCGTGCCAGCGTCTCAAGTACTTGGCTTGTTTCTGCCCTGAGCCCCTACATCTTGCTGAAGAGCCTCTCAGTCCATTCCTGGCCAAATCTGAGTCTAATGGATATTGCTTTTTAAGACACTAAAATCACTTTTATCTCTTTCTTTGAGAGTGCAGAGCAGCCTCTCAATGTAGTGTGATTATTTTTTTAGACTTTCTTCCTTCGCAACCACTGGAAATACCAATTCAGCAATTCCAGCCTTCGGAGTCTACATCTCGGAAAGGATTTACAATAAGAAATTATTATTACATCCTCAGTGAGATAATTTTTGGCCACTGGCTAGAAAAAGCTGTCAAGCCATCCACTATCAGGAGCTTCTGAACGTTAGTGCAACTAGTTGCTATTTCTGCAGCAGCCACCATGCAATTTACTGCATATTTTCAGAGACCCCAACACTCGTGCCAACAGGCCGGAGAAACTCCAGGAAAAAGCCATCGTACAACAGGTCCTACAAGGATGTCACCTCATCCGAAAATCCTGAAGGTAAAGTGTCCATATCCCACACACCCAAAAAAAGCCATAAATTGCAGCTTAGGTGACTATCATGTTAGGCATTTCAGGCAGCTTTTTCAACCTTGGAGGTTTGGGCAACCTGCCAGTAATGAAGATGTATTAATGCTTAATGCAGCTTAATGTAATAGGTGTCATGTTCATAATTTACAGAAGCTCTTCCTAAAGCATTAAATTCATTTATACTCCTTAAAAGCTACTCAATCCTCAAGGCTAAGTTAGTTTGGTCAGTGGGAGGGGGCTCTTTTAGCATCAAATGATATATAAATTGTTAACATATCCAAACTCATCCATTAGTGTGTGTGAAAGCAATAAATGTGCCAAAGCAGCAATAACATGATCGAGGAAAGTCACCGTGGTCATTAGGGCTGAAAGGGTTTCATTTATGGCCCCAAGGAGAATGAAGGCTATAAAATAAGCCTCAGGAGCCCTGGTGACCAGAAGGTTTGCCACATTATATTAAAATAAATATAAAACACTTTCAGTTTCATAAATGGTTACATATTGCACCGGCTCTATTCTTCTCCACGGCTGCCATGTTAGATTTAGGAACACAGGCCACAGCACAAGACTTCAGTACTGTTTTCTTTGACAAAAGCTGAGCAATTTTGGACCAAAGATTAAACTAGGAAACCCAGGATTCAGCCTTCCAGACGCCCAAGAAACTGGTATCATCCATGAACTTGGGCAACTACAACTTTGCCCCAAGCCCTGCTGGTATCATGAGTCTCAGTCTCGCCACAAACTAGAGCTTCATCTTCATCCTGATGCAACCATAGATCCTGCCAGGGAACAAGGTTAGTGAACACTGAGTTGAGAGCTCTGTGGTGTTTTGCCTCCCATCAATTTGTTGAAACAAACTTTTTGGAAACTGAAGCACCAAATTCAGCTCCTGCTGGTCCAGAGGCTGCTCAGCCAGGGTCAGGCCATTTGACACATATCACTGCCAAGAGCAAAGTCTGGCCTAACACACTAAAGTCTGAGGAACTCAGAGATCTGCCTTCTCCTTGGCTACCTCAACCAAAAGCTGACCTCTGGGTCAGGCTAAACCTGAGCAAACTGGCACCTGTGAGGGTTACAGGTACTTGGAGGGCTCAGGCAGCCCCTCCAGATGCACCACAACAAGATCAGAGAGTGTGTCTAACAACCTGTAATTAAGTCATGTCATGTAGCCAGATTCGACTTGGAGAAAAATGCCTACAGTAATTGCATTCAGTTCATCTTGTAGCATGGTCCCAATCATAACTGCTAATTCAATTGTGCGTTCATTCTGCCAGCTCGTTGCCATTAAGCACACATTTAATTACTTCAATAAAGGATTAATATGCAGTGCACAAAAGAGGACATCAGGCCGTGCCAAAGCACACAGCTGCCCCGCCATTTAGCAGGGAGATAAAGCAGCAGCAGCAGCACTGGGCACTATAAGCCTGCCACAAATACATCATTATTAGATGAACATTCGGGACTTTTATTTTCATGCTTGTTATTCACCGCTCACCCTCCATATATTTCCCAGGCCCCAGAAAGAGCCGTAAGGCGCGAGTGACAGCTCTGCCATTGTTGTCCCTGCTCCCCCACGCTTGTACCCACACTCTTATCTCGTCCCCAGGCCAGGCCTTACAGCAGCCACAACAAGAGCCCCAGATAAGGCTCGGCATTATCCCTGCCCGCGCTGCCAGCGACTGACAAGTGTAAGAGAGCGCGAGGACAACAAAGGCGACGGCCCCCCCGCGCCCCCGAGGACAGCTCATCAATTCCCCGGGCTGTACACGCTCATTACGGGAGGGGAAACAAAGCCCCGTGTCAATTGTGTGGTGTTATAAAGCAGTCCCTCAAATTAAAACCATGTACCTAACTGCATCTGATGGCAGCAGCTATTTAGCAGTGATATTTTTACCGAAGGGCAATGAAAAGCAATAACTGCTTTATTTAATGTATCTGCTCAATCCAGCTGCCTTGGATAGACCTTAATAGAAGCTGTCGATCAATGTCAGAGCCTTTGGAATAACTGCAGCAGACTGCAATAAACACCAAGGAGAGATAACTAAAGCTACTGATCAGCCTCTTGTTACCTTCCTGCAGCCACAGATCTGTCGTTTGTTTGTACTGCCTGTAATAGCTGGGGGCTGATGATTATCATGAGCCTGGGGCCGCGCGAGCGCAAGGAGAAGCACGAAGGGAGTCGGAGAAGCACCAACGGAGCAAAGTTCACCCGGGACACCAGGAATTCACACGCTCAATCTCTAGCGGGCACAAACTCGTGCTCCCTTTCCAGTTGCTGGGGGGCTCAGAAACCATCTTGCTCTCCTTACTCCCTAGCCCATAAAGACATCCAAAAGACAAACGGAAGCAGATGGGGCAGCCAAGTGGGGCTCATGCCCAGCTACTGAGCAGCAGCAGCGCTGCCCTGCAGAGGGGTCCCTCTGCGAGCGACACCCACACCGACTCGCACTCAACCAGGGACACGGAGGCAGCTGCTGCCCCCGGGCTGCGAGGCCGTGCCCCAGAGGACAGGGCAGGAGGACCCCAGGCTCCTGCCGCGGGGCAGCAAGGGCGGGCGCAGCGGCTCACGGGGCCAGCGCGGCGCCACGCAGGGCTGCAAGCAGCAGCTCCCGCCCGGCCTCAGAGCCAGCGGCCTGAGCACATCTGTAAAGCACAACTATGCAGTTTGCCATGCTACCTTTCCAAGCCTCATGTTGTGGCAGCATTCACACAAGGGAAAATTTTAAGGCCAAGGTAGCCATTCTCTTGGAGCCCTTTCTGCCATATGTGCTAGAAGACAGTGTATATTTACTGCACTTTCTTCAGGCAGATTACAGCAGACACCACCAGGTCAGTATAGCCCAGGCTACTTCATTACATAAGGAGACTTTTCTGAAAGGTTTTGCATCTCATCTTAAATAGCTCAGCACTTCCCCCCTCATTCCTGCACTGCCCAGCTTGCGCTTGCAGCTAGCACTAAGACAAGCTTTCTGCTTATCTCCAGCTTTATCTTGATGCAGTTTAAGCTCCTCAGAGCCAATACTAATCTAATACCCTGAGTAGATCTGTTCATCTCCAGGGAATAACTGCACTTTTTTAGTATTACTGAAGCATCTGCATCCAGCACCCCAGTATGTTAGACAAGAAAGTACTGGTTTACAGAAGAGTATGGGCAGAATTCAGGCTGAAATATTTGCAACATTTCTTTTCCCTGTCATGTCCAGATACATGCTATTACAACAGAGTCTAAAGCAAATTTAAGCAAACAGCTTTGGGTAAACTCTTAAGTTACCCTGGGTCAGCATTCCAGCTCAGGTCCAAAAATTCCTAATTTAAATTGCAGATTGTCTTTTTTTATCCCATCTTTTTCATTACATAGGCCTCAGCTAAGGACCTCATTAGATACTGAGGCCAAGCAGGTAGGAGGGGAAAGCCCCAGGAAAGACCAAACAGCAGCAGATGGGTTGTGAAGCCCAGTGGGAGAAGCTAAATTCCAGTATCTAAATTAAGGAACAGATGAATTTAAAGCTGGGAGATGGAGCAAATTAGAGCCAGGGACATTTGAATAACTTAACTTTTGAATGGAAAGTATCCTTCCCACCCCCTTGCATTCCAACTTTATGCTTGTTTACTTCCACACCAAAATGAGAAGACCTAACAGAGATATTTTTGGTATTTCTTCAAAATAAGAACAAAGTCTTAGCAAGGATACAAGACACCAGCACACAGGCTTTCCTTAGCTGCCTGCAACTAGTTGTGTGTGATAGCATCTGCTCTTCCAAGTGGAGAATAATCCATTCATAGTCCATCTAAAGTCCTCCAGCACCCACCAACACCCACTTTAGCTCTGGTCGCTGGAGATTGGGAGGGATCTTCTGGCCCATCCCCTGCTCCCTTCATGCAACTGTAAGGAACACACACCTCCTTTCTCTCCTGGGAATCGGAACTGTCACTTACCCACTCACCTCCCACTATGACATAGGCAGACTCTTCTTTTTGCCTTCCTCATCCCCAAAGGCCACCACCATTCAAGCCATCTCCCAGGCACACACCAGCATGTACCAATTGGGAAATGGATTTTAGCCCTCACTCATTTCGGGAAACCCTTTGGGCTGTGACCCAAGCCTGAGCTCATCCTACTATCCCATGGGATACAAGGCTAGCGTATCACATTAACCTAAAGAAAGGGACATCTTTTTCCAATTGCATCTTGCAAGAGCCTTGTAAGTCTCACCACTTACACTCAGGTTTATACCACATGTTGACTCAGGCACTGCAAAAAGTGGTTTTGATTTAACTTTTTTTATAGCCACAAAGATCCAGCCTTTTCCACATCCCATGAAGCCTTCCTGCATCCCTCCGTGTGCCAGAACCATAAATGGGGTAACACTTCTCTTCAGTCTGTCCAACGTGACACAGCCCAAGCAACACACAACACCTCTTAACACCTTCCACTCTACACAAACAGCCCAAGGACACCGATTAAGCAGTGGCAGAAACATTTCTGCCCACCCCACCTGCAGAGCAGAACATGTGGGCTCTTCCAGGAACAGCGTTGCTTTGTATCCTACACAGATGCTACTTCCACACAATCCTGTGCAGGTTTTCCTGCCTCCTAGCAGCTGAACTGCAGAGAAGCCAGGACTGCTTCCATTTATCCACATACTGCATGAAGCTGTAAGTGCTCCTACTTTTCAATAAGAGATCCTCCTGAGAAGGAAATCCATCCAGGATTCTAATGCAAGTCTGAGGTGCAGCTATTTTGTCCAATTCTAGTTTGATTCTAGAATCATATCAGAAGGAAGAGGTTCTCACTAGAAATCATGCACTACTCGTTACAGCTCCTCACTTTCTAAACCAAGACTGGAAATTATACCACAAAACTTTAGAAAGCACCTATACACACACAGTTTGAGAAACAGAGCCAAAGACCCTGACACTGCCTTGTAAGACAGGAAATCTTAACTCTCCATTACTCAAAGTCAGTCAGGAAACATGTTCACATACATGCTTTAACTTCAGCATCTAGACACTTAGCCAGTTAATTTAATTAGTCTACATTTTGAAGGGTAGGGCAGCATTTCTCAAGAAGTTCCAGGCTTGTCTCCAAGTCCTGTGCAGCTCAAATAGAGCTTCCTGTCCCCACACCGGGATGGGTGCTCCAGGAATGCACCCGCAAAGCCAATGTCACAGCCAGGGTCTGAACACCACGCCTATTCCCAGTTTTAAGGCAAGCAACATCTTAACTACATCAATTAAACAGCATCTAACTACTCACTTTCGCCTGCTTATCTGTATACAGCTTATTTAAGCAAGCATGCTTAAATAACCCTACTTTTGCTTACTTATGCATAAGTAGGAATTGATTATTTCCTTCTGTTTTGTTTTTTTCCCTTCATGCAACTTCCATATACTCAGGATTACCCTGCATAAGTGCCCTTCCTTTT
>JAVCKT010026248.1:0-11902 GCA_032273925.1 Rhynchotus rufescens | reverse complement strand
CCGGGCGCCGCGGCGGCCCCGCGTTGCAGCGCGCGCAGCCGGGCCAGCGTCTGCGCCGGCAGCGGCTGCGCCTTGCCCGGGTCCTTGTAGAGCAGCAGGTAGTAGAGGCCGAGCGAGAGCAGGTCGCCGTGGCGCAGCGGCACCGGGCCCGCCGCCGCGCAGAAGTTGACGGCCACGGCGGCGCCGGCGCCCGGCTCCAGCAGCAGCCGCTCGTCCGGGTGCCGGCGGCCGCCCGGGACGCGCCGCAGGGTGCAGTGCAGGGGCAGGATGTCCGGGGCGCACAGGGCGATGCTGGGGCTGCTGGCGGCCGTGCGCTGCCCCACCGTGTGCTGCTCGCGGTTCAGCAGGTAGACCAGGCTGTCCTGCGGGGCGAGCGCGGAGCCTCAGCGGGGCACGGGAGAGGTGCAACCCAGCCGCTCCAGAGTCTTTGCCCCCCTAGTGACACGGCATGTGACACTGTGCATGTGCCACCATGGACGTGTGACCATGCATGTGACACCATGCATGTGCTGCCATGCATGTGGCACCATGCATGTCCCCGCTGCATGCACTCCCCGCAAAAGTCACATCCTCTCCCTGGCTCTTCCCCCACCCTGTGGTACCCGAGGATGCCCCAAGAGTTCCCAACCCCGCACGGGCAACACAGGAGATGCAGAGGGGAGAAGATGCAGCTGAAAACGTTGTCCTTAAGGATGCTCTTGCAGCAACCTCAACCCCCGAGCAACGCAGCTGGGACAGAGGGGAGAAGATGCTGCTGAAAGCATCGCCCTTAAGGATGCTCTTGCACCCCAACCCAGCGTGACCGCGCGAGATGTCCCCGTGCCGCGGGCCGGGTGCTCACGTGCTGCTCGCTGTAGCCCTGCAGGAGCAGGAGGTGCGGGGACTGGTAGAGGGAGAAGCGCATGGCGGCGGCGGGCGGCGCGGGGCCCTCGTGGGCGCCCCGCAGCGCCTCGGGCAGCGTGGAGTAGTGGCGCCGGAGCGGGTCGTCGCGCCGCGGCGCCGCGCGGCCCAGGCTGCTCTCGCTGAGGCTGCGCCGCAGCGCCGGCGGGGGCCCGGGCCGCTCACAGAGCCGCGCGGCCCCCCTGGCCCGGTGCCGCTGCAGCTTCCGCGCCTGGGCATTGATGCCTGCAGCAGAGAGAGCGACGGTCAGTCCCCAGCCGCCCCCCCTGCTCCTTGTCCCCTTGTGCCACCCTCCTGCCTGCAGCATCGTTGCAGCTGCAGCACCCAGGGAGAAGGGCATGAGGCCAATGTGCCAGCGCACCCTTCCCAAAGGGTGACACTCACACGCGTTCCCATATACCAACATGAGGCTGCTTTATGCCAGCATCCCCCCCATCATCACCCTGTCCCCCCCGGCCGCGTGCCCCAAACCTCCTCCTCATCCTCTGCAGCATCCTCGGCTGCACGCACGGTGCCTGGAGCGCAGGAAAGGGCCGGGATGGATCCTCGGGGCCGGAGCGGGCGCGGGGGCTGCGGCAGGACCAGCTGCTGCGGCAGCCGCTGCCGGTAACTTTGCCCAGAGGCGCGAGCGGGCGGAACGGGAGCGCGCGCGGGGAGCGGGGCTGCCGCAGGCGCCGCTGCCCCCGCGCGCCGGCAAGGGCCACGCAATCCACGCGGCGGGATGTACCTTGCACGGGCATCGCGCCCGGAGCCGCGGGATCCGCTCCGCAGGGGCGGCAGCTCCAGATCGCGCCTCCGCTCCCGGCTCCGAGCTGCGCTCCGGAGCACCCAGCTGGCCCCGGAGCACCCAGCGGGTTCCGGAGCACCCAGCTGGCCCCGCAGCACCCAGCGGGTTCCGGAGCACCCAGCCGGCTCCGGAGCACCCAGCCGGTTCCGGAGCACCGAGCACGGCCTCGGAGCACCCAGCACGACCTTGGAGCACCCAGCCGGTTCCGGAGCACCCACTGGGCTCCGGAGCACCCAGCCGGACTGGGGACCGGAGCCAGATGCCGCTTGCTTAAAGAGACACTCCTGAGCTCAGACCCCCCGAATGCCACCGGCCTTATTTGGCAAGGAAAGGCTGCTGGTTCCGAAATGCATCTTTTTTGGTTTGTTTGCTTTAAAGTGAGTGCTGGGAAAAAAAAAAAAAAATGAAAGCGCTGGGGCTGGGAGAGGGAGAAAATAACCCCTGCTGTTCATGTGCCTTAGGAGGAGGGCACGACACAGCCCAGCGGGGCTGCTCTGAGTCCCAGCGTGGCCAGGAGATGCCCTTCCCTGCGCCCCTCTTGCCGAGAAAGCAGCCGGCACCCCGGCATCCCGCACCCATCACTGGCATGAGGGCGAGTGGAGCCCCCGGACCGGCTCCAGGCTGAGCTCGCTGCAGGAATGTGGGAATGGGAGCACAGCAACAGCAGTGCTGCTTTCCCAGGAAAACATCGGATTTGGGGCCATGACAACCTCAGCCAGGTTCATCCCGGACAGCCAAGGGGGTCTGGATCCCCTGGTCCCGGTTATCACCCCCAGGCCGGGAGCGAGCAAGGCCACCGGGTCCCACGCCGGGACGGACGAGCCCTCTTGCTCCCTTATCTAGGGGGAAGGAAGCTCCTGTATTTATTTTGTGGCATTAAACCCGATAGGAAAAGCTGATTTTTGGCTGGCGGTTCCCCCAGTGCAGTCCTGGAAAGATAAACACGGCTCTTTTCCTGAATGCAACACGGGCCTCCTATAAACCTGGCTGTTTTTGAATCCACTGCTAACGTTTTCTCAGTTGCAGGCTAATCCAGCCAAAAAAAATGGGAAAGCTGCAGCAAGGCCAGGGAGAGCCAGCGGCTACTTGTTTAAATGACAGAAAAACGTAGTGGAAAAGGGGGCAGCCGCCAGGGAGGGCGGTTTTGGATGTGCCCAGGAGGGACTAATGCGGGGCTGGTGCTTCCTAACACTACCTCGAATCCGAAGGAAACCCCTGGGATGCAGCCATGCTACTGACTTTTATTTCCATAAATCCTCAGAGATATCCTTTAGGAGCCCTGTCTTTTTATACAACAGGCTTCACTTTTACATTTCCCAAAGCGCAGAGGCAATTCTGCCCCCCAACTCATGGGAAGTCCCAGCCAGCAAGGGCCAAGGAAGGAGGAAAGGGGAAATTTGGGGCAATTTCAGTGCAGGAGGGAGGCGGGATGGAGACCAAGCGCAGCAGCCGCGTGTCCCGCTCGGGGCAGGACGGCGAGGTCGCCCCTCGTTTGCAGCTGAGCTGCACAACCTGGGCTGCTAATTAGTGAGAGAGTGAGTGAGTTCCCTCCACCCCAGCGGGAAGCAGCTAATAAACTAATTAGGATAATGGGTAACTGAGCAGATAAAACTCTTAAGCCATTTGCTAACAGGTCACAGATGGATGTGGGGCCTTTCTTGCCAGTTCAGCACGGGGCAGCAGCAGAGCTGGGGCTCTGGCCATGCCCCAGGCTGGGAATTGCAGGGTTGTGTTTCCACAGGGATCTGGTTCTGCTGCATTGCTGCGCTTTGCTCTGGGGCGCTATGAGCCCAATGTCCTGCTGCTCTTGTGCCGAGGTTGTGTTTTCCATATTAAAGGTAAGCCTGGTAAGATTGCCTGAGGTTCTTCATCATCCCCAAATGCACCTCCAGCAGTAGGTGGATGGAGGAGCTGCCATTCCCTACTAAGACCGCCCAAATGAAGCAACATCCCATGGTATTGCTGTCCCTTGGCAGCCACGTGAGATCCAGGTCCTAGCAGGATGCCTGCAAGCGCGTGGGTGACCCTGGAGCCCATGGCCAGCTCTAGCTATTGCACTTGGCTCTTTCCCTGTTCTCTACTCAAAAAGAGCCATTTTTAGAGTCTCTCCAGCCTGCAGCTATGCCAAGCCCTTAACTTCTCTTTGATTTTCCCCCTTGAAAAGAAAAGAAGGAGCTAAAAGCAGGTACTGACCTCTGCATCCTCCTTCACTGCTTACCCCATCTCACAGCCTAAACTCGGTGCCAGGCACAGGGCAGGAGCAGCTCTGCTTGCACCGTGGGCCATGGGTGGGAATGACTTCCTAAGGGAATGACTTGCTGGACTCTTGCAATCCCAAACCTGATTTTTGGGGCATGATATGCAGTTGCCAGGATGAAAGTGCATGCCAGGGAGGTGCAGAGGTGCAGCCCATCTCCTGCATTTGCATGCAGGATCTCACAGCACCCTTTGCTTTTAGAGAGGGGAGAGAAAATGCACCCATATTTGTTCAACTGCTAAAAAGAAAAGTTTCTCCTGATGTTTTGAGGAAACCAGCAGCTGCCTATGCCAGTGAGGTAGGTCCTGTGCTCCGAGTCTAGGACTACAGCAGCTGGATGCTCTCGCTGGAAGCTCACGCAGCTGCTTGTCACCTCCTTGCACTGGATGAGATGAGCTTATTTCCCATCAGCTCCGTTCCCCATGACATCCTGCCCACCAACAAACAGACTCTTCCTCTCCGTGCTGCTCTAGCTGGTATCTTCTCCCTGTGCTTCTTTGCAGGGGCCCAGATCCCAAAGAGCCTTTCTGCCCAGCAAAACCTCTCACTAAGCAGCGGCTGGAGCAGCAGGCGCATCCCGAGCATCCTCCCGCCAAAGCGCCCGTGGGTCCCTGGAGCAGCTGCCACATTCCTGATGGGAGCGAGCCGCCAAGCTCTGCTGATCCATAAAGGAGGGCGCTAATCCCAGGGCTGAGCCTAGCAAGGGCTGCGGCTGCCTCATCCACAGCTTGTTCCCGGGTTCTGCTCCAGCGCCACATCCAGAGCTGCTCCCTGTCCCTCTCCCGGTCCCCGTGAGCGCTCGCGCCCGGCTCTGACCTGCGGTCGTGGTGTCCACGTCCCGGGACGCCAGCTCCTCCACCTCCACCCTCCTGCGCAGCTCCAGGCGCCGGGAGAAGCCTTCCCTGGGCTTCCACAGGTCCTGGATGAGCAGCGGCTTCTCGGCGTCGCCCAGCACGCGCAGCCCCTCGGTTTGCCAGCGCTTCTCGGCGCCCTCGAAGCGCCCCACGACGTCGCACAGCACGTAGCGGCCCGCGTCCGCCTGGCTCAGCCCGTAGCGCTCCAGGGCCTCCCTGACCAGCTCCCGCGCCCCCGAGCTGCCCGTCGCCAGCACGCTCTTGTAGTTGGTGCCCGCGCAGATGTTGCCCCCGAAGATCTTGAGGACGCCCGGGGCGGAGAGTTGGGTGGAGAGCTCGGCTGGGTCGTCACCGTTGGCTGCCGAGGAGGAGGAGGAGGAGGATGCCGAGCTGCGGTCCTTGTAGCTCAGCGTGCGGTACAAGACCTGGGAGAAAATCCGGCTCTGGCGCTTCAGCCTGTTCTTGGACGGTGGGGCCATGGTGGAGGAGGACCCATAAAACATCTTGCGGGACGTCGTCATGGGACACGGCTGGGAAGAGAGAAAATGGGAAGAATCAGGGCTTTGAAGGCCAGATGTGTGACCGGCAAGAGCAAAGCAGCCAGCTGCTCCGGATAGGGCACGAGGAGCACACGGCAGCCTGTTGCTGATGGCGTGTGCATTATCTGTTGTCTCCTCTGATATGGAAATAAGAGTGCAGAGAACGTGGTTTCCCTTGGGAAACCCAGCCAAGTTCCTCTAGGCTCCTTGGGATCAACGTACTTCGCCCCAGGATGGATTTGTCCCCCAAAATTTGACCTAGAGCAGCCCCAAATTTCCGCACTGTGCGTATTAATAGCGATCCCTCTTGCCTAAGCAGGAATGTGCTTATCCGCAGCTGGTCTTGCAGCGAGAGAAAAGCAGAGCCCAGCAGTTTTGTCACACCCGGGACTCGAGAGGGACCTTCCTGGTCAGGAGCCAAGGCATTAGGAGTCACTTTGACTAACGAGTTTATGGAGCAATCCCATTTTTTAAAGGTGAAGCACAAAGCTTGGATGCAAATTAAATTGCGCTTGGAGGTCGCGGCTAAATGTCTTTGCTAGCTAAGAGGCACTGGGTGAAAATGGGCTTTAATTAGCCTTTCTAAAAATGTCCCTACCCTGGCAAACCTGCTGGCAGCTGCCAGTGTGCTAAGGACGCTGAAACACCCGGTGGCATCACCGATGGTGGTGACCGTGATGGGGACCCATATTATTGCTTGGGCCACTGAGGCAGCACGAGGGGAGCAGTGGAGGTCCCCCAAGGCCACAAGGCTTTTTTTTTTTTTTTTTTTTTTTTTTTTTTTTTTTTTTTTTTGCTACAGGCAGATAAGGGTCAGGGCGATGCAGCTGCCAACATCTGGGGCTGCCTCTTAAAGCCTGTGCTGGATGCAGGAGCACTTGGCGCCTGCCCAGCGCTGCCTCCATTCCAGGCTCTAGAATGAATCACGGAGGGGAAAAGCCCAGGAACAGAATTTAAGCCTGAGTTGGGCAGGGCAGATTTTGCCCAAATCCCGGGTTATAAACCATTCCTGGGGCTTGCAAGCGTCTCCCCATTTCCAGACCTCTCAGAGACGTCCCTCCTCGAGACAGAAACGATTAGGAAGAGTGATGTCGGTGCTGGAAAGCCTCCAAACCACTATGTAATTGAGGAAGAAAAAGCGTCCCTGCTGCTAATGGGAGAGGTCACCTTCTCGCCCAGAAAGAGCCTGGGGCTGCGCGTGGGGACTCCGGCCAGGCACATCCCAGCCTGTTCCCTGTGGCCCTGGCACGGGAAAACTGCCCCGGTGTCCCAGGACAACCCTGCTACTGGGGACGCGAGGCACAAAATAACTTTTGTTATCAAATTGCTGCTTTCAATGCGCAGATCTAATCTCATCGCGTCCATCCAGGCCGAAACAGAACCTCTTTGCGTGTGCTGTTGGTAGGATCATTCCTTCAAGCCCACATCATAGGCAGTGAAACTGCGTCTTGCAGGTCCCCGCCTGGTTTTTGAATACGTTATTTATAGCTCAGCTATTTTCCTGTTCTCTCCATCAAACGCGGCTCCTACAGAGTGCAGGGGCAGAGCCGTTTTGCAGAGCAAGTGCCAGGGGAAAAAATACAAGGCTTGGAGAGAATGGAGCTGCCAGCCTTGCCCTTGCGTTATCCAACCCGATATCCATCCTGAGCTGCCTCTGAGGGCATTAGGCACCAGCCCAGTCCACCTGAGAAATCACAACTTTCTCCAGAAGAGTCTAATACATGGTTTTAATCCCCCAGACACCAGGAGATAAACGCGCTCTCCTGCATCCTGTGCCGTCTGGGGCCACGAAGCCCATGGCTAAGGAAGCGTGATCCAGACTTTCCAGAGCTCTGCCTTCTTACTCAGCCTATGGCAAAGCTCTCCCTGGCGCTGGCTGCTGCGAGCTATGTAGGAGGTGGCCCCAGGGCTGCTGCTGGCTCCCTGGGGACGCTGTGTCTGGTATGGGCCGTCTCCGAGTGCTCCAAAGCCAGCTCGCTCCATTGGGATTTACTCTATGTCCATGCCAAAGGGCTTTGATATGTGTGTGGCCGATGCCCATCATGACCACAATGGGCTACTGGCAGCAAAACCTTACCTGCCCGTGCTTCTCACGCGCCCTTCCTCCTTCCCACCGTCCTCATCCTCACGGAGAGCCTCGCGCTTTCCCCTGCGACGTGCATCCTCCCGCTGCTGGAATTGGGACAGGCGGCACCGGCTCAGCCGGGTCCGGCAGCGGTCCCCATGGGACTCCTGCCCGGAGCCGCTTCCCAGTGCTCCCCGTGGGCTGCGGGACCAGGGAGAAGCCACCGAGCGCCCGGATCACCCCACGATGGCAGCGGAGCGGCACCTGCACAGCCCGTCGCCTCACGGGCATCTCTCAGAAGAAGGAAGCAAGGAGAGAGCTTTTCCGTGGATCTGCAAACGCTGCCTCATCCGATCCCGCCGTGGCGGCTGCGGCTCCGTCCAGGGGCCTCTCGCAACCCCCGAGCACCCTTTGCGCTGCGGAGGAAACTTTGGGAAAGGCGCCTGGCCGGGATGCCGGCGGCAAGGAGGTGCTGGAGCTGCCTCCGCCTCCCGCGGTTGCTCTCTGTGATTAATCACTCTCTCCATTTAAATATTTATGCCTTATTTCCAACGAGTCTGGCTTCAGCTTCCAGACGGTGAGTCTCATCGTGCTTTTCCCTGCTCCATTAACGAGCTTTTGGGTCCCAGGTAAGGTTCTCCCAGCTCCATCAGGGTGTTTAGGTGCTTTAATTAAGTCCCCTACTCCCTCTTTCTCTTTCTCTTCCATCTGATCCTAATTCCTCATCCCGAGGAGGACGGGAAAACGCTCCAGTCTCCAGCCAGGACTTCTCGGTGCAACAAGGTTTCCATTCAGCTCTAACGACTGCTGCTCGTCAGCCTGCTCCGGATGCCGTTAGCACTGTGCTGACCCACGTGCCATCCCCAGGCTTTTCCAGAAACCATCTGCATCTCTCCCGATTACTCTAAAAGCGCAGAAACTCCCCCCTAGCCATGCCCAGCAGTGGGTGAAAACCCCCTCCGACAGCTGCCTTTGCTGCAGATGGGGTTTATTTAATACAGGCTTCCTTGTCCTGGTGTCACATCACCTCTAACTGCCGCAGAGACTCTTTTTAGTCCCATATAGTGCAGAATTTAGCAGAAATATCACATTGCATAACTCAGATGCCTTTACCGAAGTGTAGCACAGCCACACAGTCACCCCTCTCAGTAGGAAATGAAATCACTCCCGCCCGATGAGGCTTGTTTTCCATGGAGCCACGAACATTAGGAACAACATTCATGCCATGCAGCAGGTCTTTAATCAATCAAACCCTGCGCCAGGTATCTCCTTGTTTTCCCTGGGCAGGATGGCATCAAGCCAATCAACCTGTAGCCACCAGGTCATCCTGCTCCCTTTCGGGAAGAGCAGCGACACCATTAAAGCACTTTTTAATCTTCTGGAATTTCCCGAGGGATTATCCCAGCGTAGACGCCCGCTCCACACGAGCGTGTGTGCAGGTGGGCAGGCTTTTGGCTGTAGCCACCCCGCAGCTACGAGCAGAAAAACTATTTCTCCGGGTTCTGATTTGAAATGTCCTTTTTTTTTTTTGATGTTTTCTTTTTAACGGAAACTATACAGACTTGCAGCCTGGCCATAATGGGGACAGGCGCAGCCCAGACGCTCCAAGCGGAGGGAGAGGCCGCCCCGGCGCTGCAATATGGAATGAATTACAACTCGGAGAGGAAATGAGACCGCTCCAGGCTCGGCAGCTCCGAGAGCGAGTCCTGCCCGGCGCCCGTCCTGCTTCCCTGCCTCCTTCCCCACAATTTCCCATCCAGCCTCTACTTTCGAGACCGGCATTTTATCACCCCTGTTTTATCTGTCTAATCTAGGGACAGATCCGAGGCCGATAATGTCAGTGCCAGCCTGGCTGCTGTCTTTAGCCGGATCAGGGCCGGTAAACTCCTTACTGTGTTATTATTAGCAGCAGCCGTTCTGCAGTAGCACCCCAGACCTGGGTTAAAACAGGATGCTAAGGCAGTTCCAGCCCTGCAAAGCACAAGTTTTTTTCCTAAAAGCAGCTCCAGCTCTGCAGATTATAATGATTTGGGACCCGGTTCTGCAGAGAACAGGCTCCACTCAGGGAAGCTGCAGTCCTCTTAGCACTTCTTTTCTTGCTGTTTTCATTATTTTACAGGGTCTTTCGAGCTGCCAGCATGCATCAGCTCTGTGGTAAGCCGCGAGTACAAATGATAGCCCTGTGCTGCACACCTCTGCTCTCAGGCATGCAAGGAGCAGCTTAAAGAGAGGGTTTGCTTTCAGCTGCCTTTTGAGCAGCTGGGTCTCAGTAGGCTGCCTAATTATAAGATCTTAGTGATATTTTCTTTTTTCTTTTTTTTCCCAGCGATAATTAACTGCTCTGAAGAACCCTGAAAATAGGTACTTGGAAAGCAAGTGACAAACTCCCCTGAGTTTTTTCCGTGGCGATTACAACTCTGCAAGAAACTGCTCCTTGCCCATTGGACGTGGATGATTCCATCACCTCCATGTCAAGACCAGGGATCCCAGGGATCCTGGGCAGTCACAAGCAGGTGAAATAGGGAGCGTGCAAGGGGAGAAGGAGACCAAGGAGGGAGCGCGCAAGGGGAGAAGGAACCCAAGGGTGCTGCGATGGGAGAGGGGTGCCCAGGTGCCTCCTGTGCCCGCTGCTGTTTGCAAGGCAGGGCTGGTCACCCAGGGCAACCACCAAGCCCCAACTCTGCTTGTTTCCTGGCCCTACTTTCCAAGGGGATAAAAACAACTCTTCCCATCTGCTGGGAAGGGGGACCGGCTGGATAGACCCCAGGAGAAGCTGCGGGAGCGGCTGGACAGACCCCAGAAGAAGCTGTGGGCGGCGGGACCGGCTGGACGGAGCCCAGGAGAAGCGGGCGCAGGGCTCAGTGCTAGTGAGCAGAGGGACCTCGGCCCACGGCGACACTGCAAGGGCGAGAATCGAAGAAAAGGGGACACCCAGACAGGCTCTATCCGCGCCCCCCCGCGCAAGATACTCACGGTGCGGGGCCAGCTCCGCGCCGGGATTGCAGTGCACGGAGCAGAGCCC
Organism: Rhynchotus rufescens; assembly: GCA_032273925.1. Lineage (NCBI taxonomy): Eukaryota > Metazoa > Chordata > Aves > Tinamiformes > Tinamidae > Rhynchotus > Rhynchotus rufescens. Next base: position 1,478 of record JAVCKT010026248.1, on the reverse strand, counting down.
GGAGCAGCGCAGGGAGCGGAGCCCGGAGCAGCGCAGGGAGCGCAGCGCGCACGGAGCAGAGCCCGGAGCAGCGCAGGGAGCAGCGCGCACGGAGCCCGGAGCAGCGCAGGGAGCAGCGCGCACGGAGCCCGGAGCAGCGCAGGGAGCGGAGCCCGGAGCAGCACAGGGAGCAGCGCGCACGGAGCGGAGCGCGGAGCAGCGCAGGGAGCAGCGCGCAGCGCAGCGCGGCAGCACCGCGGCGCCCCCCCGCGGCCGCCCGCGGCGCCCCGTCCCTCCGCGCTCGCTGCCCTCCCGCCGCGGGGGCACCGCGGTTTTAGCACGAGGAGCGTTTGGGAGCTCCGGGCACGTTCTGGGGGAGAATCCCCCCTGTCACCGTCACCCTGGTGGGTGACAAAGCAACCGGTGATGCGCTTGGCACCCCACGACCCTTTGGGAATCGGAATTCCCAAATCAATTCCGTGATAGCAAAGCCCAGGCGGGATGTATCCCAGTGGGGCAGGATGACATCCCACCCTCTACCAGACGTGCCGGGGAGAAGCCACAGGAGACGTGGAAGTGACCGGTCAGGTTTTGGGATGAATTCAGTAGCTCTCCTTGCAGGCAGGGAACCTCCCCAGGTGTCTGGAGATGCCGCCGGTGCCAGGAGGATGGTGATGACAGAGCGAGACAGCCGGGGGAGAGGTGCAAGCGAGAGGGCAGCGGGTGGACGTGCACAGCCCGGGGCATGTCCCCAAGGAGGCAGCCACCGTCTGGCAGGCTCCTTGCACGGGACCGAATCTCGTTTGTCCAGGAGGAGCCGGTGGCTGTAGGAGAGGCCGGGGAGCCGGTGGACAGGGGTGCATCTGGACATGGTGCCTTTTGGGTCTGTGTTTCTATCAAACACAGGCTTGGGCACTGCAAGGACAGGAATGACAGGCCAGGGCAGGAGCCCAAGCTGCTTTGGCGAAGAGCTTGAGACCCTTCAGCTGGGCTGCTTGAACAGGATGGCTGGAAGCAGCAAACTCAGCAAGGTCTGGCTTTCCCCAAGGAAAACGCCTGGCTTGGAGACCACCCCAGACCTCAGCAAGGCTCTGGTCCTTCCATCGCTCACCCCAAATATTCCCCATGGCTCCTCTGGCCATGCCGGCCTCTCCTTCCCTGCTGAGCCGCCAGGACCGGCTCTGCCTGGCAGTGGTTCCTACTTTATTGTCCTTTGAACGATGCCAGGGAGCGAATGGGCTTGGGTTTCTTTGCAAGTCCTTCAGGAAAACTTGTTTTCCAGCAGGCAGCAATGAGGTATCTCGAGGTTTTATTTCATTTTGATTCCACGGGAAACGTTTCTCCCCAATACTGTGTTAAATATAAAGCACAAGGTACAGGATGCTCAGAGCTTCACTCAAATCCTCACTCACGGGCATCCTGAACGTTACAGTTCATTTAAAATTAGTATAAAATGGGATGACAGTCAGATAATGTTCCCGCTTGCCCCGGGCGGGGGG
>JAVCKT010026247.1:0-13258 GCA_032273925.1 Rhynchotus rufescens | reverse complement strand
AGACTAACATCAAATTACAAAAAAAAAAAAAAACTTCAAATATTTGCTAATTTCTCTCATTTCAATGATGGCTAATGCTCCTCAGCTTGCCAAGGATGTTGTAACCAGTGAACTGCAGATATCCTTTTTGCATGTTTGTCTGTCTTTTGCCCTTGAACTTTACAAGAGCAGCTGAGCATTCACTTTTTTTTTCTTTCCTTCTCCATAACTACTTTTTAACTTAAGAGTTAGAATTTTCATTTATAAAGTGGAAATTAGGAATCTGATCCACCTCAGACTGAAGAGGAAGACAAATGGAGATCTGTAGTATGCTGTGAAACCAAAATCTATTAGATCAAAAGTAGGCAGAAAAAAAGTTCTGGAGCAACCATACTTTAAAAAGAGGATAATTCTCCTTCGGAGGCTGCCTAAGGTGGACCATGAGGAGAAGTGCCAAAGACATACTCCTAAATAAGGCATCTCTGCTTTAAAGATACGCTGAAGATAGACATACCATACATTTCCTGTTGATAATTTTAAAGGAACTCAGCTTGTAGACTTTTCAAATTGTTCTTCAGTGCACTTACCTCTTTTTACAGAATCACAGAATGGCTGAGGTTGGAAGGGACCTCCAGAGATCACCCAGTCCAATATCCTCTGCTCAAGGATGGACACCTAGGGCATGATTCACAGGGTCACATCCAGGCAAGTTTGGAAGATCTCCAAAGACGGAACCTCCTCAACCTCTCTGGGCTGCCTGTTCCAGGACTCTGTCACCCACACAGTAAAGAAGTTCTTCCTCATATGGAGATTGAACTTTCTGCGTTTCAACTTTTATCCACTTCCCCTTGTCCTATCACTGGTTACCACTGAGAAGAATTTAGTCCCATCCTCTTAACATTCTCTCCTCAAGTATTTATACCTATTAATCAGATCTTCTCTCAGACTTCTCTTCTCTAGGTTAAACACACCCAGCTCACTTAGCCTTTCTTCATAGGAGAGATGCTCCAGTCCCTTACTCATCTTTGTTAGTCTGCACTGGACCTTCTCTAGAACCTCCACATCCCTCTTGTACCGGAGAGCCCAGAACTGCACACAATATTCCAGGTGTGGCCTCACCAGAGCTGAGTAGAAGGGCAGGATGACCTTCCTCTACCTGCTGGCACCACTCCTCCTGATGCAGGCCAGGATCCCATTTGTGTTCTTGGCCACAAGGGCACACTGCTTACTCATGGTTAACTTGGTGTCAATCAAGCCTCCCAAATCCCCCTTTGCAGAGCTGCTAGCCATCAGGTCAGTCCCTAATCTGTCCTCGTGCCTGGGGTTATTCCTTCTCAGGTGCAGGACCCTGCCCTTGTCCTTGTTGAACCACATGAAGTTCCTCTCTGCCCAACTCTCTAACCTGTCCAGGTTGCTCTGAATAGCAGCACAGCCCTCCAGAGTGTTGGCCACTCCAGTCAGTTTGGTATGATCTGCAGGCTTACTGAGCCCTCTGTGCCCTCTCTGCGCCCTCATCCAAATTTTCCTTATGAATGAAGAGATTATAGGCATCTTATATATTTTGAGTTACCTTGCTGGTGATGAATTTTTAGGTATAGTGAAACCTAAATTCAGGATACCATACTACATATTCTCTTTTCCTTTACTCTGAAATAATTTCTGGATTTGGCATTTAGATACTTAAATCATGTAAAGTGATTCATTAACTAAAATCACTAAAATCCTAAATAGATGCATGTTTTAAATAAGTGCATAAATAAAATGCTTAAATATTCATTTTGACATCTTTCTTTTAAAGTAGTTTTTACATAATGGTGTAATTGGAAGGCAGAAAAATGAACATTTTTTCTTTCCTATTGCATGGGGTTCAGTTCACAGGCCCAGCAGCTACTTATGCAATCCTTATGAAATCAACCTCTGCTACTTGCCTAGAGTGTTTCTCAATATGGATACAGGAAATAATTTCTAAATAGTTCTGTATATTCTTAAAATATTTATTTTACAGTCAATGTCAAACTAATTAGTCTCTTTAAAGACTATGATTACATTGTGCATAGTAGGGGAAAAGTGATTACAAAGAATCCTTTGGAAAAATACCAAGGAGCATTTCTTCCAGTATAATGCATTGTCTACTATGTCAGCTACTCAAATTTCATTGAAGTTGATTCTATCATCTCCTTCAAAGGTTTATACAGAACAATGGCATGGTCAATGGTTACAAGAAAAGCAGATGACAAAACCATTTAACTACAATACATTGTGCAGCTACTAGAACTGCCATTAAAAGTTCACAATATTTCTTTGTCAACATCACTGCTCTTTTTTGCTTGTGACTTTTTTGTCTGATGATCTTAGTGAACTACTGAACTTCTAGATTTCCCTCTATAATTCTGCTAGGCTGGCTATTCAGATCTGAAATGTTTGGTAATACAGGGAGTTTTCTGGGGGGTGGTTTTTTTTTTCTTTGTGTTTATCTTTGTTTTGCTACAAAGAACAGATATCAAACAGATATGTGTATTTAGTATATGTCAAAGGGCAAATATATATATATATATAATCTGCTTTTTTCAGGAAAAATCTAAGCCCTTGAGAAAATTAATAGCAAAATTTCAATAGGCTTGAGGCTTACTTTGGACTGTTGTTAATAGTTGTAGAAGATTTACACTTTCGGGAAGAAACTTCCTTCATCAGTGGCATCAGTGAAAGCAAAGTGTAGCCATTCATTCAAGTGTAGCTTATCCTCAATTTATCTACTGACTCTTCAGAAATTGGACCTAAACTTGGACACTTGGAGGTGAGAGGTTTTCCCAAAGAAACCTGAGGAGAAGAAGAAATAGCAATTTTATGTCAAAAAAAGAAGTTTTTCAAAAGATGCAATTATTCAATAGTCATTTCTGGTCATGTTTCCTGAGATACTCTTTCCTGAAAATAGACAATAATAGAGTCAAATTGACTCATATGAGTTTTTCTATGAACATCGGAGCCCCAAAGTTCTGTAACATATTGGTTCTTCTGGTAAAGTCTGATATTGCAAAGACAAATACGAAAAGAATATATGTGAGAAATATTTTAGGAAAAAGTCAATTTTTTTTTTTTCCCAAACGAGTTATTTTAGGACATTTTTTAACTCGTTTTAATCTGCTTTTTCTGTTTGTTTTTTTATTTGCCGTTTTTTTTCCTTAATTGTCTTGATCGAATTTATGTTTGCAAGTAAAGTGTTACTGTTGGTAATCCTTTTCACCTAGATTTGCAATAGATCCTTTAGCATTTTTTCACAAATCTTAACTACAGGATGCTCGTAACTACTTTAAACTATTGCAGTCAAGAGGAAGCTCTTTAAGAGTCTATGGATTCACCACTGAAGATAATTAACTTGAAGCCAGCATCCTCGTGGCCTGGCTGTTTCAGCAATGTCTTATGGGAATAGATTTTTTCATTTCATAGACATCTCTCTCACACTGGAATGCTCCCAAGATCTAATATAAGGCTGTTCTTCCCCATATGTTTCCATCAATAGATTGTACTGAATATATCAGACAACTAGTCTTAAAAGTGAGTCTCATAGGATATCGCTACTCACTACCAGCATCAGGAATACTATTCTTGACTGTCATTCACAATGACAAATCATATCTCCCTGGTCTCTATTCTCTACTGCATTTTTAAGTCACTTCTTTTTCCTTGTAATTCATAAATCCTTACTTTCTGTTCAGTCTTTTATGTGACAAGTGTCATATTATGAGTCTGATAATATAACCTATGTCTTTAACTCCCTTCTATCAGGTATTTCTGTGACAGTAGAGAAACAGTTTTTCAAAAGTATTCTAGACAGATTGGTGAATCTGTTGGAAAAGGGGAAGGGTAAAGAGAAGAATGGAACATATTTCAGTAGTGGAAACTCTCTGAGAATGAATAACATATTCAAAGTATATTTCTTGCATCCAGTTACTATAAATATCTGGTTAACATGGAAAAAAAATCTCTTGTAAAAACATTTTACAATGTTTTTATTTTTATTGTATTGTCGTTCATTTTATATAGCACGGGAGTAAGTTGAAGAAACAAAAATCAGACCCAGGACAGAAGAAGAGGAGTTAAGTTTGACATTTAAAACAGAGAACACAAAAAGGCTCTCATTTTGGTTCAAGGCTTCATTTAGCTGATGTTGTGTAAATGTACAAGGATCTACAGCAGCCAGTCTGGAGCTGGAGGGTTTTCATCCAACAATCAAATCAAGGCATTAAACACAGAATGATCAAGGTTGGAAGGACCTTTGGAGTTTCCCAGTCTAATCTAGTCTAACGACCCCGCTTGAGGGTTCACTAGAGAATGTTGTACAGGATCTCATCCAGGTGGATTTTAAATATCTCCAGAGAATGAGATTCCACAACCTCTCTGACGAACCTGCTCCAGAGTTCAGTCATCTTCATAGTCAAGAAGGTTTTTCTCAAATTTGTGCAGAACTTCCTGTGTTTCTGTTTGTGGCCATTGCCTCTTGTCCTGTCACTAGTCACCACTGAAAAAAAGTATGACTCCTTCCTATTGACATCTTCCCTTCAGATGTCTGTACACACTGATAAAGTCCCCTTTCAGCCTTCTCTTCTCTAGCCTAAAAAGCTCAGCTCTCTCAGCCACTTCTCATAGGATAGCTGCTCTGATTCTTAAACCAAAAATGGGTTCAGATACGGAGATTAGAGGCTAGAAGTGGTCCAACGTTAGGATGAAAAAGGGATATTGTTCCACTCTGAGCCTTCTCTTGTTCATACGACCTGAAGAGCACCTGCTCCACCAAGCAGTGCTATCAGATGAACATTTGCCACCATCTGTTTTCAAGGAAATTTGAATTCAAGCTCCTGGTTTTGCTTTATATTTTTTTTCTAACGGTATTGTTATTCTTGCTTTTGATTTTCATTGTCATTTGACGATCACAGTTCAGCTATACTACTCAGATCTGTTCAATAACCTGCAGAGATCACCAAGAAGACTCTGTTCTCTCCTGGAAGATGTACATTTCTTGAAAAGTCAATACTAAAAGGGATTGCTGGTTTGAAAAGTCTAGGAATTCCAAGTAAGGAATGTATGAAGAAGGAGAGTCAGATATTTTTGAGCAGCAAAATCAAGCAAGATTTTTTTTTCTTATATTGAGCAAATTTAGGATATATTTACTATTTTATCTGACACCTTTCTTTATCTTACACCTTTCTTCTATTGGTATGCTTAGGTAGTAATATCAATACATAAAAATCATTGATTAGAACTAATAGAGCTGTTTGCAAAAGAAAACATTTAAGCAAAGACATGCTTGCTTATATTAATCTGCTCCCTATGTCAAATTATCGTAGTACAGTCAGCTAAGTGGTTTCAAAGCCAGGTACTGGCCTTTTGAAAAAAAAAAAAAAAAAAGAAAAAGATCTGCTTCCTAAAATTAATGCATCCAGCAATCAATATGTTTGGCAGAAGCCAGACAAATTGCTAGCAGGTACTGCATAAATTTCCTCCCCAGGTTCACCCTGCAAGGGCTCATATTTGTACCATGCCCAGTGTGCAGGTGGCAGCCTCCAGATCCTGAGAGACTGCCAATCCTAAAAGGGTGAGAGGAAGAATTAAGCGATGGGTAAGCAACAAAACCCCGGAGAACCTCGGCTTGTTCTTCCTGCACTTCTCCCTGCACCCTGCAACATGCATGATGCCCCATCCCCCTTCTGGGGAAGGGTTGTGTCTGGGAGCAGTGGCCACATTCTCTGCACCCACTCCGCATGCAGGGTCCTAGCACTGAAATGTCTCTGACATGGAAATCCTCCATTTGCCTCACACAGGATACAGGGATACAGGAGTAGGCTGGTCTTTGGAAAGGAGGGCATGTCCTGGCATTGCTGAGCTAAATAGATTTGGAGTATTAGTTAGTCAGCATGTCCCTGTTGAGAAAGATGATGATGGTTATCGTTTGCAGAACAAAATGAATAGATTTTTTTATTATTATTCTTTTATTTTAACCTAACTTTGTCACAGTTACAAGAAAGCTTGACTAATGCATTTTAAAGTAAGAGTTGCAATGAATTAATAAGCCATATATCTTTAAATGGCAAGTAATCAAGAATTGCTAGAATATTTTTAGAATCACTATGAATGCTGCTTTAATCAAACTACTGAATTGTTGGTTTCAAATAATAATTTATATTAAAACATCTGTAAGTTATTTTTAAATGGAACCTTAATATGTAACGTGAACACAACATCAATGTGGGAAAAGAGAAATTGTTCTGAAATAATGAGTTTGGCTAATATTCCTATAATAGTTAGTACAGCACAGTGCAAGTACTTAGACAGATCAGATGTATGTAGAAAGAAGAATAATAAAAAGACCATGTGACCCATAATGGGAAAAAATTGTGTTGCTTTTGAGCTGTGGTTTTTTTTTTTTTTTTTTTTTTGAGATCTGCCCATTTTTGCTAATATACAACATTCATTTTAAAAGAACTCTTTTCTTCTTCCCCTTTGCAAGGAAAAGAATTAACTTCAAATACAATTAAAGTAGCAGACAAACAATATATAAAATACTTGGTTCTGACAAAAAAAAAAGAAATAAATATGCAAGAAAAACTGCCTCATAAAATTTAAAATTTCACTTCGGTAAATTCAAGTTATTTCTGGAAGAATCACTTATGGTTCCCTTTCTTATATATTACTACACCCACAATTCTATATGATTTCAATGGAATAGTTATTTCAATACAGTACCATCCATACCGAGTCAGAGTAAGTGGGTCCTAACTACTTTGCAACAAACACTAAGGAAATGCCACCAGTGGTCTATCAACTGCAAACTCATTCTGAAATGTCTGGTTCAGTGATGTTTCTACCACGACAAAAATCCTGAAGTACCCTCAAAGTATCCATTCATGAGGAGAGAATAAAGCACTTTTTGGTGAGGGTAGCTTAACTGTAGGGGTAAAAATGAACTTGCCTGAAAAAAGATCTTGTCCCAACTCTGAGTACTAGATTTTGGGGAGAAAGACTTATCATTCTTCTCATAAAATAAAATAAAATAAAATAAACTAAAATAAAATAAAATAAAATAAAATAAAATAAAATAAAAAAGTGGCAAAGGAGAATACACTATGTGCAAATTATGCAAAAAATCATCAAGTAGTTGTGCTTCCAGGCATGTCTGCATACCCTCTGCTAAGAGCAATTTTGCAGCCAGATTACAAAGTCCCAGACAATAGGATTTAACAATGAAATGCACACGTAGCCCTAACTATGGCAGTTTGACTGGCATTTCACTATTACTGTATGCAACTGAGAGCCTTCCAATCAGCCAGAACAGTGGGATCCACCAAGGAATCATGATCAAGTAGCTATTAGTCCAAACGGTATTGTCAGAATTCCTCAATTTATGCAGTTTCTTTCAAAGAACAGAGTCCCGAAGCTTCCAAATATCAAAAGAGTTCAATATCGAATAGAACATGTATTTAAGGAAAATTGGCCCCCAAATTACCATGCTATTGTCATTTGTTCTTTTCCAGTTCACTTAAAGGGTAAAGTGGAGACTATTTTTAAAATTCAATATGAAAAAAATTACAACTGAAGTTTCTTTAGAAAAAGAAGTTCATTTAACCAGCTGCATCTCTCTTTTGTACTCTGCTCAGATGTTAATGTGAATTATAGCTTCCATGTTTCTCGTGCTCTTTTGTTGTCAGTCATTTACATTTTGGAAAACTTAGCACAGTTTTAGGTCTGAACTGATTTGTCCTTCTTTTGGCCAAGCTTGAGGCCTTCCAAGCTCTTCTGGAAAAGTACCACATTCACAATCACTCTGGCAAAATTCTGCTTGGATTTCTTTCAAGTAAGAAAAAAGCTGTGCTGCATGATTATTAATGCCTTATCCTATTCCCATCAAACTCTGTTGCAGAGCTCCAATTGACTTTGCTGGGAGCAGAAAAAAAAGGGCTCCAAGTGCCAAAGAGACTTGGCTACTGGATTAATAGGGGATTTTGGAGTATGAAGTATTATCCATCTTCATAAAACCTCAACACTGGGAAGACCATGCACACTGTTGTTGTTCTTTTCTGTAATTCAGCTGCTTGTTCTTGCTGCTTGGGGCATTGGGGAAGAAAGCTACAAGCTATTCCTCTATTCTTGGTGCTTCAAGTGCTGAGGACCATGCATACAAACAGACTCTTGAATCCCATAAAGAAAATAGAGGTGCCTAACATGAGAGTAAGTGGGCATCCCACAACCCAGGCTTTGCACTTCTTATCTGGGCAAACATGCAGAAAATGTGTCATTATCTGTCCCATGAATATGAAGTGAAAAATTCTGAGCAGTTTTCAAAGTGCAAAATATAATCTGCTATAACTTTATTCAAATGTTGAGAAGTGTAAGATGTTCCCAGTCAAAGTTATTTTTAAGTTGCATACAGTCACAACCTATCTGCAGGAATGTTATGGTGAAAAGACTACCTTTAGGGATGGAAGAAATTGCACAGCCTGGGAAGCTGCTTATACCGCTGGGATCACTGAGCTTTTGAAAAACCAAAGCTGCTCCCTTCATGCATGGACACATTTACGCTGTGTGGATATAGCAGTGGACTGGTAGTGACTGCAGAGAGTCAAGCAGGTAGACAGGGGTGCCTGGAGAGGGGCTTGTCTCCTCCACTGCAACCCTCAGTGCACCTTCAGCATAAGGAATCTGCTGAAAAGGCTGAGCAGAAGAAGCACAAAGTTAGAGGCAAGGTGACCTCCTGCCAAAAAGTCCCACTTTGGCGATAAGTGCCTCCAAAATGGAGTTGTAGTGTTAAAAAAAAAAAAAAAAAAAAAAAAAACAGAAACCTTTATTTGCTAGTTAGAATAAAAAAGGAAGAAAAGAAGAAAATTAGGTAAATTTTGGTCTTCTAGTGGAAACTTATTTTTTAATTAACATAGGGAAAATGTTGATTTTTTTTTACAGGAAAACTTTTTACAGAACATTTCATTTACTTATGGCACTGGGCAGCTCTGATTCACACCTAGAATGTTGCAGCAAAGTCACTGTACTCTGTGGATCCCATAAGGCCACACATACATCAGCATTTAATAAATAGAAGAGCTGTTGTACTTCAGTCCTGTACTGATACTTACCCTCAATGATGAAACATCTCTAATTCTATTAAGAAAATTGGAATGGTACAATTCATTTTCAGACAATTTTAAATAATCATTCCAAGAGCTCTTCCAGCCCCTAAACATATAGTCTACTACCTGCTCTTTTGAGTGTTGCCAAGATCCTGAAGATGTTATTTGAATTCATCATGGCAATTAAAAATGGTATTTGTAAAGTGCCAGTCTCCTAAAATGAGCACTATTTGGGGTGCTGTAAGACACATCTGAAGCAGACTCCAAAAGAAACAAAATAAATCTGGAGCCAGATTGCTACTACAAGAGAAGATCAGTGTAACATTCCTCTCAACACTTCTGGGATCGTACTAAAACAATTAAAAGTGGAATCACTGTTTTTTTGTTTGTTTGTTTGTTGTTTTTCCTGATGATTATTACTTTATACACAAAGCAATTCAATGTTATGCCTTTCAAAACTATCACAAAAAAGTAAGTACAATTTGCAGTAGTAAGCTAATGCATTGCAGCACTGTGGTCATGAAGGATGCACCATCAGTTACAGAATCTTGTCTGCAGAGGGTATTATACAAATTATCCTGTTTTCTTTATTAACCTCATGCAAATATGAAATCAGATTCTGCTGATCCAGAGCTACAAGGGCCCATCACTTTCCCAAATGTGCAATAAAACCCACTTTAATTAATTTTATTATCTGTCTCCTAGAGACAGGATGAAAGGTTGGAAAAATGTGGGCACCTTCGGTTAAAGAGGCATTTGCGAGTCTGCAGCGAGCAAAGCAACCTGCAACCCCTGCCTTGTGAGCTTGCACCAGCCACAAGCTGTGCTGTGCTGTGCTGCAAGTCACATTACTTGACAGCAACGGAGAAGTGTGACAGCCATGGGCAATCCTGAATGGGAAGGAGTAATGCTAGGCTGTGGATTTGGGATTCACTTATGTTGGGGTTTGATTGGGGGTGAGGAGGAAATTTGGTAAGAGATGAATCCTTGCGTTTCAGCCAGTTCTCAAAGACTAGAGGGACTGAGGGTGGCTGGACTCCTCTCTTAATAAGGATACCAAATACTGTGATAACTATAGGCCCGACTCTGGCAGTACCGAGTTCTCGAACAGCCTGCTGACTGTAGGTCCAATTGCCTTTAAAAGAAGTAGTCAAATCCACAAATAGCACAATTTATTCAAATGCAACATTGAGAAAACAGGTTTTGGATGTCAGTACAGCAAATTCTCTACTACAGTGTGGGGTTCTTAGCTAGTACCTGGTGTACAAATGTGCAATCATCATTCACCCCAGAAGAATGATTAAGTTGGACAGAGCAAGTAGACAGCATTACCTTTATCAGCAATCATTTGTAAAACCAGTAAGAGGGAAGGTTGATGCTTAGAATGGAAAAATACAGGAGATTTAATGGAGTGAAATTAAATAATTTTCAATATTTAAATATCTATTAGTAAACTTGCTTGCTGGTTATAACTATTAGTTGCAGAATCACATATGCATAGTGCTATAGATCTATATACTTTATATACATATCATACATATATACATACATATATGTGTGTATATATACATACACATACATATACATGTGTGTATATATTTATGTACATACATATATACATACATATACATATGCTATAGCATTATAGTGCTACAGTGATGAATACGTATGTGTACATTTGTATATACAAAGTCCTCATTCATGTATGCAAATATTTCCTAAATTCAACTGTGGATATTCCATCACGTGTAACTTTAAAATAGTAAAAGTATTATCAAAAAGAATCATTAACTGCATTGCTCATAAGCAATTGCATTCAGTTTTCCTTCATTATTGTAGATTTAAAGTTCTAGTCTCTGCTGGCACTTTCTCTAAGTCCCGGTGTCCAGGCAGTAGAACATGTTTTACTTCCTTGATGGTAGTACTGTCTTCCACAAAAGAGAGATTACTACCTGGCCTAACTCTTAAATGAACTTGAATGAAGATTAACTTGTATAGAAGAAAAGGAGAAATATAGAATTAAAGTAACAGTAGTGTTTGATTTAGTCACGTTGTTCAAATGTCACACTACTTGTTCATTTATCACTAGTTTAAAGCAAGATATAAACAGATGAAGAAATAAAAAGTGATTGGGATTATGACATAGGTAAGCATGGTAGAAAGAAAGGAACAATTAGATGTGCTAATTTAGTGAGAATCAGCATTTAACACATGGGACAATGCTTGAAATAAATCACAGGGATAAAATAATTGATCCTCAGAGTTAAAATTTATTGTCATGTTGTCTTCGAGAAATATCACAGCTACAGATCCGTACGAAAAAGGCTTTTTTTGTCTCCATATTCATGAAAATATTTTTATTCAATATTTCTTTTCACTTTTGAGAGATTTCTTACCAAAATATTAGCTATGAAAGCTATCATACCATATAAGTTATCATACAAAAGACACAATGAAGAATGGGAAGATTAAAGAAGGACAGTCAACTGAGGGTCACAAAGACATTGTGGTGCGCTATGTCCTACAGAAATTTCTTCTGCGATGTTGATACACCCTTGTCCTTATGACTAGTTGCAGTGTTTTCGTTGGAAATCCTTGTGAAGCAAATATGTCCGAACAGCTCTAAGGACTGCAAAGTATGTCATATGGTGATTAGAACCAATCTTCTCCATCTCCAATTAGCAAGATACAGTATTTTAGCATATTCTGAACAAGACTGTTTTTGGCAATGCACACAGCCTGTTTGAAATGTTTCAACCAGTCTCCAATATGGAGCTGGAGAGACAATAAAAATCTCCTACAAAATTATTTATCTGTACTGCACAGGCTGAAGAAAGCTTTGTCCTTTTTATTTGGGACAGTTTAATCAGATGTCTTTGAATATGCTGGATAGAATAAAGTAAGCTTAATAAACATGCATTGGCTGAAAACTTCTTTGTAATCGCTCAATATTTGTTTCCTTTTCTTTTCTTAATGCCTTTGAAAGAAACCATTTGAAGCTCTGTGGTGTCTGAACTTCTCCTGCACTGAAGTGCATATAGCGATGAGAAGAAAAGCCAAGCTGGCTATTGTGATCATGCTTTTCTTTTTGGCTTGCGAGATAAGGCTCCACAGAAATCTGCCATGTGGTACTGAATTTAAGAAGATGAACAAGGCAATGGCTTGAAGCTTCAGGCTTTTAGTAATGCTGCTATATTTATACGAAGATACAATAATAGTAGGAAAAAATCCTCTGCCCCAGTTGAAAAAAGAGGCACTAATCCTGTACCACTGAGTATAATGGTCATTTTGTTATTTACCTCAGTGGAATATAGACCAGAGAAATCTGTAGTATTGTACATTCAGCATACACAGAGATATGAAGGTTAAGGAGACACTCAGGGACAATTTCTCTAGTGCTCATACATTGAGATTCAGTAGTTTTTTTTATACTCACCTTTTGCTTTATTGCCACAGTTTAAAACTCTGACTAAAGCAATAGTCAAACCTTATTTTTTTTTCAAATGAAACAGATTCTGATTTTGGTTATGCTTAAAACATAAAGGATGATTTCATCAAAGTAACTAATTTTGCTAATTTAAAAAACTGCAATATTTTTATATTCATGGATAGAATGTATATATGTGTATGTATAGACACACAGATATATACAAATGCAAGCATATACATTTAATTTCATATATGCAAGCATATATATTTAATCTCATATATAGAGTGCTTTACATACACATAAACCATATATAAGAAATGAAGTTGTTTTATATCTTTATATGAATGAAGTTGTATATGCATTTTGCATAATGTTGCCTAATTAAAAAAAAAAAACCTGTGGTACAGTCAATATTTTATATGTTATTGCTATAGGAACACATTAGTTTTCAGAAATAAGCAAACAGTTTAATGGTTCTATCTTTCATAAACTATTTAAGCAGCCAATGAGTCAGCAGTAATTCCTTCTCTGCAAATCCTGGGAGGAAAAACAGACTGGAGAGGGCAAAAGCAGAATAAACAATTTGACCTTCTTCACAAAGCACGTTCTAGTCCAAACATATATGTGTCATTTTACCCATTTAAACTAAGAAATGAACAAATAAAACTTTACCAAACAATAGAAAACTTAAATTTTACCTTTAGAAGCATCATAATCATTTTTCATTCATTATTGT
>JAVCKT010026245.1:0-22623 GCA_032273925.1 Rhynchotus rufescens | reverse complement strand
TGCAATGTAATAAAGTTATTAATGAACATAAGTCAACCTTTTAGAAGTAATAAAAAGGATCACTGCCAAAAAAGGGAAATTCACTTATTTAACAATCATACCATTATTTTGTAAACAATACAAAGTTTTAAAAGGCTTATCGCTTCATGCTATACACAGATGTTTTGCAAAATATCGGTGCATGTATTTCTCCAAACATTTAAATCCAATTTTGAAAAGTAGAAGAAAGGTTTGCTTTTAATCTGCAATAGGATTGTAACTACATTTACTAAAAATGACCAAGTGCTATTTCAGGAGTAACAAGGAAGATCTGTAGGAAGATCTTTTTTTTTTTTTTAATATGGTTTTAGAATTCCCTTGGATTTAAGACTAATGACTTTACTTAAAGTGTAAAACATATCTAATTTTTACTGCCTTACATCGAAGGAAATGATCATTTGTTAGAAGTTTTCTTTGCTTCACATATGAAAAAATTAAGCAATAAGGCACAATGCGAAGGTGTGATTATCGGATGATAACCCCAGCTTCTTGAAATTGCTTTATTGCGAATATATGTTAGATTCTTCATTGGATATTAAGGGCATTAGCATGTTCATAGATTTTTATTTTTTACATTAGAATTCTGTATTCATTTAGGCGCTGTTTTTGTTGTTGCTGCTTTTTTTTTTTTTTTTTTTTTTTGTCTAGGTTCTTTTTTAAAGTATGAGAACTTCATATACTCAAAAATACTGTAATTGGTTGGTGCATAGTCCTCTGGGGAGATTAATTTACAAGGACTGTATAGTTTGGCTAAAACTAGTTCTCAACATTTCAAAAATGTCAATAGTATATTTTCCTAGCCCTGTAAACACATTTTGATACACAATATAAACTTTAATGGTAGTTTTAAGACACCTCTGGGGGTACAGTTATTTAGGCAATAAGACACAGTAGGGTGTGAATTATGGTACAATAATTCCCCACCAACGGCACTGTTAGGAATGAGGCCAAAGGCCAAGGGACCAATGCACACACTATGTGTGAAATATGGCATCATAAGTCACACTCTGAAGCGTCTTCCTGCAATTAGAGAAATACATGCTTTTAACACAAATACTATTCCAAGGTATTTTAGTAGTATTTTAATGGAATATCCTGAAAAACTAAAAGCTGTCCATTGTACATCCTGGAAGATATAACTTTTTTTTCCTTTTTTTTTTTTAAAAAAAGATCCCATACCCTATGTTATATACTTTGTAGCATTGTACTGTGGTTACATACCCATTAAAATATATGTCTTACCCCGGTTTGCAAAAAATAGGGCAAAGACATTTTGTGCAGAGAGGAATAACGTGCTTTGCCCTTTGTCTGAAAATCAGAGTGCCTACACTGGGGTTGGCTTCTCCTCTGTTAACTGCACTGAGGAAATTGCTAGATCTATACACTTGTCCTTCCTCAGATGGCTTGGGCAGCTACACTGGAACAGCACACAGACTTCAAAAGTCTACCAAAAATGTTTCTTTAAACCCCATTTCAGCCCTGACAGCTAGGCTCATCACAGTTCTGAGATAACTTCTAGTAAAGATTGCAAAGAATATAAAGTGCTTGATCCCATTCTGACCTCCACTTGACAAATGTAGTCTCTGCCCTCCGGGCATTCCCACATTATGGGTGCAGTGATGGCTACAGTGCAGTCTGGAGATACATCAGCTTACCGTACAAATAGCTAGCGTGGTGCCTGCTAGCAGCCTAATTGCAGCAGCAGGGATCTCAATGTGATCTAAACTGGCTTCTCAGACAGCTTTTACCACTTGCCCTCAACCTCCACGCTGCCGTGTATTGATTGCTACCAGCCGCCCAGCCAGTGGGCATCAGAGGCAGCAATGTGGATAGTGCTGATGAGACGGCTGTTTGCCAGGCGTATTTGAGGAGCGATAAGCCCTAGGGCACATCCGCCTGGCTCAGTGCAGTGAGGTGTTAGGGATGGCTGAGCAAGCAGGGCAGGAACTGTTATGGTTAAGCGCAGCACTGCTGTGCTGTGCAGAGAGCAACCTGCGTGCTGCAAGCAATGTCGAGGCAAGGGCAGGTTCATTAGCTCTCTTTGCCTCTGATTCTTGAACCAGTTCATTGCACTCTCACGCAGGGATCTCTGCGTGCCCCTGGTTAGCCAGGTTTGCTTAGTCCTGCCAATTTAAGTCTAGTACAAACATAACCATTTTGGGAGTGGCAGCTGGTTCCTACACACCTACACAGTTGCCTTTTCCCCAGTGGGGAAAGTAAGTGGCCTGTGACTATTTACATCAGCTGAGGGTAAGGTTTGGAGTCCATGCTTCTCCATGCTTCTCCATGAAATAATGGGTAATCTCACACTAGGGATAGCTGGGACAGTAATACCGGTGACAAGGCAAAATGCTGTGCTGGGTGGTATTTGCCGTGGGTACCAGAGAGCAATAAGCATAGAGCTAAACAGAGAGTTGACCTGGTGCCTCCCTTTCCTCCTTCACTCAGGAAGGCTATTTTAACCTCCAGAAAGAGCAGGCACTGAGTTCTGTTTGATGATCTTCAGGGACTCAAGGGGACAATGTGAGTTTTGCTATTTCCTCTGTAAAAATAAGTAAGCAGCATGCTAGCACTGCTTAGTGCTGCTCAGCTTGCTTGAAGGTTTTGTCACATATGACAGAAAAATCTTCATCTCTGTGCAGGTTGTTTTTCCCACCCAACAGCTTTCAGCCAAAGAAGGGCTCCTTTTTTTTTTTTAAGCTTAGCTTAAAACATCACTTTTAAAACATCACTTTTATATCCACTTGCAAAATTACAGGCACTTTTCTCTGGTTCCCAATGGGAATGGGGTATACAGAGTCAAGAAGACAGCTGGCTCTAGATGCTTCAAGAACTTAAAATAAGCACCCCCTCTCACAAAATACCTTGTGTATATATAAATTACACCTTTTATTGGCAAAACAGTATTTCAAAGACTGCTGAGCAGTAGCTAACAAATTTCCAGCAGCATGCTTTTCATATATTAATATTACTGCTCAGAACGCATGTACTCCAATAGAATGCTCCAATTTCTGAAACCATTTCATTACATGAAATTTGAAGTATAAATGCATCACTGTACCACTAAAGGGATATGATCCTTTGATATACTCATCTCCATAAAGCCTCCTGGCTCTTAACGGTAAATCACAGCCCTACTTTCATACCTCATTACCATTATGTATCTTTTCAACGACATCTGACCTTATGCATAATCAGGTATGAATTTCAAACCATACCTATAATCTAAATGAGTGCCTCATTATTATACATATCCCAGAGTAAAGTAAGATTTGAGATGGAACTAAAGAATTCACAGTTCATTCATTCTGAGAAACAGGCCAATTGTAGGAAATTCAGGCTCTCTAATTCATGACTGCAAATAGCATTAAACAACACCTGCAAATGGAAACTTTGCAAGAATTTCTCAGTTTCATTTTAAAAAGGACATTGTCAGTTCTGGGAAAACAACACAGAGTTGGAACTGTCATGTTGTTAAACTATGAAAGAAAAATGCAAGTACTGTATTTATTACTTGTATTTTGAAGAAAGAACAACAGCACCAATTGAATAAAGTTATAAAACACCAGTAATAAACATGTAAATAATCATTGAGTTTGCAACTCCAATAAACACAGACATCTACAAAGAAATATATATATGTATACATGTAATATAATAAAACCATTCATTGCAGAACAAGAAACATCATATTTTTGTACTATATAAAACAGCTGTACAGTGTGCACAGAGACTTTCCTGATCTCTCTAAAATATCTGTCAGTTAGCTCTGCCCATCCATTTACTTAATATAGAGTTTCCTCATTGTCCATGGGAGAGCTGTAAGTGACATCTTGTACTTTTAAGCTAAGTACTTTTAGTGCAGTTTGTCTCCATATATATATACATATATATACATACACACACATATATACAGCCACAGATGCAACATATATGTGTGTATGTATATATATGGAAAGAACAAACATACACATATACACACACACACAACAGATGTACATAGCTCCTGCCTCCTGTGCTCTTGAATGAGTGCTTGTAAAAAATCCCTGCACACTTTGTGGAGGGAGGGAAGGAAACTTGCTGATTGTGTGGATGGAAATCATCACACAGTTTCGTTCCTATCAGTCTGCAGACACACACAGCTAAATCACATGGTGCTGTCCCATAGGCCGGAAGAGAGTCTGTTGCAGGAGGTGTCTTCTACCTTCTTCAGCAGCGTTGGCTTTTTACAAGGAGGTGGTGGTGGTGCTGCGATCCTCTGCTCAGTGTTGTGCAGGATTTGCTGCCAGTCTTCCCTCTCTTCACATAGCTTTCTCCTCCAATCTAGAAGCTCCTGCAGAGCCACACTCTCATTCTCTGAGAGTCTAAGCTGATGAATAACCTGTTAGGGAGAAAGAAATGAAAGAGAAAGGTGGATAAAGTTAATTCCTTCAGCAGTGTAAAACTGCAGATTCTCTGCCTCGTCTCTCACTAACATAAACCTGTGGTAAGGACAGAATCAGATCCTTTCTTATCTTTGCAAATCTCTCCAAATTGTCCAAGGACATACATAATGCTGTATAAACAATAATGGTTTTCAACAAAATAATCTTGCCTTGGACTTACTAGAGGTGCTTTATACTGCCAAGGCCTCTGTTGGAGAGAACCACTTTCTGCTCTGCAGACTACCTCTATTATTTGCAAAGAGCATCAGGGAGGATTATAAGCTTATCCACAAGTTCTAGTAGGATCATGGAAAAAAATCCTGTGACTGCTACAGCGTGGCCTGGCTAAGGCACTCTAGACAGAGAGTGGCTAGTGACTACTCCTATTCTAATATTTACAATCAGAGGGAAAAAATAGATTGCTTTTGCTTTGCCGGTACCATTTATGCTACAGCTGAGATAAAAGAGATCAATCAATTCCTGTTAATAATTTGAAGCAATTTTCCCCTGTAAGAGGGTTTAAAACTTGGTGTTAACTCTCCCTCACCAAGAAAACAAGTGCTTCCTCTCCCATTCATCATTGTTTGCATCAGAAAAAAAGAGAAATGGTTTATTAGAATTGTGTTCCATCATTCTCCTGTCTGAAAGTCATAGAACTCAAGTTGTATGAAGTGGCTGCCAAAGATTAAATGAATGGAAAAAACACCCTTACGTCAGCGAAGAGCACTGCAACACAGTCCTTTGAAACACACAAAACAACTGCCTGCCCTGACGCACAGTTCATATTTCTAACAACCTGTAATACTGCTATACTCAGACTACCCTTTTACACAGAGCAAACAGTAGCTTGCAGGAGTAGCAAGATTTTCCTATAAATGTAAATACTCAAGTAACCATAATCAAGAAACTAAAACCTGTTTTGCTACTTAGCATTAGTAATGCTGCTATTTGTCACAGGTATGTGTTATGCTTAGAATTAGATTCTGGCACTTCTCTTCCTCCAGAGGATACATTACCCACTAAAAATGTAGTTTCAGTCAGCCTGTAACTATTTATATATTCACGGTGAAGTGTTTTGAGCTAGGCTCATTAACCATCTAGAATAAACTGCTCCTTTCCATTTAACTTTTCTGCTCTGAAAGCTATTTAATACACGGCAGTTCAGAGCCCTCATGTCTGTCACTCCCTAGGAAGTCAACCTCACCATCCTTCAAGACCTAACTGGCCTCTATGCAGTTGAACAGCATCTAGAGCAGCTGCTGCGAGGTATTTGTTTCAAGATATTCTATGGCAGAAGTGGCTAATCTAGAGACTGTGAATCAAACCCTTCATAACAACTAATGGCACAAAGTCTCTTCACTTTGCTGCCTTCTTTCTCAGGGGCCACACAGTGACCAAAATACAAATGCTGCCCCTTCACATGATGGACACATATCCAGTCACAAGAGAAGTGTAGCTATTCATGTCAAGGTTGAAATTGTGTTCCCTGGCACTGAGGGATGGTTGCATTTTTGTCACCATGACAAGGGCATTGACGCGCATTGCCCTTAAATGCTTCTGTGAAAATCTATGTACGTGATTGGTTCCAGTCACAAGGCTGTTTGAGTTATGTGAAAGACATTTTATTCACCAACGGGCAGAGAGCTTCCTATGGTAATATTGCCCGTGGCTTCTACTATTCCTTGAAGGAGCTAGTGGGCACAGAAATGTACGTAGGTTTTATTACATTGCTTCCTCTGTCATGTGTAAGTCTGACCTTGAACACATGGTGTCAGAGAAGAAATGAGTCCTCACATGCATATGCCTGCAGGTCTATGGGTAATTTACTTAATTTCTGGCTGTTTGATACTACTATTTTCAAGATAATTGTTTTAAATTGTATAATATACTAATAAAAGCCATTATAATTTCAACTACGGTTTTGAATTCTATGTTTAAAGAAAATGGATAAAAGAGGAAGGTGTTTGAAAGACTTTGCCACATTATATTTTGATCTCATGATACACAGTTAGATAGCAATACCAATTCAAACAAGCATTTTGCTTATTATTTCAAAACAAAATTCACTAATGTATCCCAGTGACTCAAAGGGAATCTAGACCATACCAAAATATTATAGATTTCTTTTTCAGCATAGTAAGGAAGATTAAAAGACAAATGAAACTTCTGAAATTGGAAGCACTTTACTGAGAAAGAGATGGCAGGTAGCATTATCCTACAGAACAGGTGTATAGTTTGAGGGGGATTGTGGCTTATTGTGGTTGATGTCTATTGATTTGTGTCAGGTAGATTACAGGTGTAACTCAGTTCAGGAGAGAGGTAGATTAGAATCCACTCTCCTCCAATTAGATGCCCTTTTTTTGCACCTGAATTTTAGGCATTTCATGAAACTATATTAGGCTTCTTTCTAGAAGTGCTGATATATCCGAAAAGGAAGCTATGTTAGGCAGTCATTGCAAGAGCTTTTTGTGTAAAGGTTTCAGAGATTAATAAACAAAGATATTCCTAAATACTGGGAGATAACTATAAGCAAGTACACATTTTAAACCCTGTAGGTGCTATTGGCTGTTAGAGTGACAAAAGTTTGACAGGCTAACCCTAAGTAAAAGTCAGGAGGCATTTTCAGTTTTAAAGAGGATGTATGAAGCATTTGAATTGAGATAGCTCTGCTGCTATTCTAAGAAACATAAAAACACACAGGTGCAGGGTGGAAAGGGAGCACAATTTGCCTCGGCAAGGCAATTGACAAATGCATTCTATTTATAGCTTATAGGCACTGAAGAAGCTTTATTATTCTGACACTGCTTATGCATGCTGTAAATTACTGTTGTGTCAGCAGTTCCACTTACAGCTCATTTTCCAGTGGATAGTGGACAAATCTTGGTCCGGTCTGCAAATAAGTGCACATCTCCCATTTTACTTTTTTTTTAAACAACTATGCCAAAAAACTCTCATACTTTTATTCATGATGAGATTGATCTGATAAATAAGCTGCAAAAGTTCATATTTCAACCTGTATGAAGGCCATATAATAGAACTGCAATAGAAATTAAACAGAGAAAATACACAGTAACTGACAGAGCTTTAAATAAATCAATTATTTTAATTAGATCTATTTGAACAACAAGATGATTATTTCCTATCTTTTCTGTTCATGATTAGACCTGTGACAAGCTCAAGATTTCTTATACATATTCATTATACAAAAAACTTGCTGAATTATTTGATATTGAACAAGAATGTAAACTACCAAGCTATGTTTCTTTATACTATTCTGTATCTTGAACCCTTGTGTAGGTTGACTGAGCTGTGTAGGAAGTGATTATTTTAAGAGTACTCATATTTCAAATGCACTCTGAACAAACAACTTTAACCATTAAGAGACACAGATGGAACCAACCGTGGGCCAGTACTTTCCCACAGGAAGTCAGTGGTAAATCAGACAAAGGCAACACAGTATTTGGATTAGACCCACCAAGAAATAAAGCATTCAAATACTCAACATTAACAGTCCTGCCATCTGCTGGAAACATCTAACCTGTGTTTGGTGCCCAGAGTTCCTGCTGAGCAGATGAAGAAAGCAAAGCTGTCAAAGTGATGCACAAGATGAGAATACGTGGAACTGCCAAATCCATTCAATAACAAAAACAGTGACCTGAAACAGCTACGCAGGTCTGTTCTGTCTGCAGAGAAATATGGCACAAAGGGCAAAAGTGCTTTCTACTGACCATAGTGGGTGCCCAAGAATGAGGTGAGTTACCCATGTGGACTAGTGGCAGTTACTTCTGATTGGGTGCCTCGGGATTTTAGTGTACATGAGAAAAGAACACTGAGATGGAGGACTTTTTGATGTATGCGGGCACCTATGAAAACTGTAGATGGAGAAGTATCGTGTCTACTCAGCTACAAGTATTTAAGTATTAGACAATCATTGGGGCATTACTTCCTCACCTGCTTTGCTGGATTTAGGCTTCTAAATTCTGTTTAAGCTTCATCTTAGGAGCTAAAACGGACACACTGGATTTAAACCTTGTCTTAGAATTAAGACAAGTAGCTATAAGTCAATAGATTATCTTAATTACGACCTAATTTCTTAGGCTAGTGCAAAAAATTCAGAGAGTTATTAATTATGGGAGGTTTCACAATTTTAAACAATTTATGCTAAAAGGTGTGCTAGATAAAATGATTAACCAGCCCATTTAACATTTACATTAATTTGAGTTATTTACAGACCTAATTGAAAATCTCAGGAAATCTATTTTTCATTAAAAGATCAAATGATATAATTTTTAAGGATGATAGTCTGTTAATAATCAGAAGTAACAAAATGCTTGCAATCTCTGACTGTGTGTGAAATCCAACACAAACTTAGCCATCAAGCTATGGCAAATGGACTCATTAAAATCTGTCTAACAGAGATTCATTAATATGCAGTATTATATACTTTAAGAGTATTTATGAGTGTTTCATCCCATTTTTATCTCTTTCAGGACATAAATACATATGTATATATAAATGGCACTCTAGTCAGGTTTTTGGTCATTCTTGATCTCATTGATCTTTCTAGTACTATGCACAAGAAAATGAAAAGAAGCATTTAATTACATTCTGTTTGTTAAAATATACAAATAATGCTTTATTACCATTTTATTTTTAGTTACTTCTGCAAGTATTATTATATTCATTAAAAAAGACATAAAACTACTATAGAAGATAACCTTTTAATGATAGTACAGTTTAAGGATATTTTAAGCATAAAAACCTAGAGATATTTATGTGAGGTAACTGCTTTACTTTCAGAGGAATATTGCCATTATGTTCTTTATTAGATTTGTCAATTTTGACACTTTAAAGTAACTGTCAGTAGGTACTCACAATTAATTATTACAATAGTAATACTCTTTTATCAGTGTTTTATCAGTGTTTTACGTTATTAGTAAAGCTTAAGTCCCATCACAGAAAAAACATAGGGAGATTATGTATATAGAGGTAGTGATTTCCCTCTTTAAAACTTGATTGAGATCTAAAGTGACTTATGCCATAGTTATAAAATATTGATGATAAATTACCGTAATTAACTTACAAAATGCCTTGACAAAAGCCATGGTTTTAATCTTTTTAATTATACTGGCCCTCTAAAGTTTTAAGCAAAAGAAAATTCAGCCTGCAACTAATACATGACTCTGGTCATCTCTTTTAGAGACTTTTTTAATCTTAAAACTAGTTCACGGACCCCAGTGGGTAGATTTTGGGTCATCAGTTGTAAAGACAGGAATGATCAGGACATTCTCCCTTCTCCTTTCACAATCAAGGACATCATAGAATTTCATTAAGTAACTCTAGAAATAATTCTTAGTGTAAATGTTTATTAGTGAGACCGATACATTTGGTTTCAGTCTGCGACAGGCATGCATCTTTCTAACACAAAGATACGTTTCTAAAACATTTTAATAGTTTAACCTTCCTCTCTTTTCCTTTTGCATCTCACAAGCTGCTGCACTGAAAGTTTCCAAAAATGTAAGGCACAGTTTTCTTCCTAACTACAGGACACACACAGCGCAACCTCTCAAAAATCTTGACCTTTCAGGTACCAAAATAGATATGCTTTTCTTTGTGCTACAAAAAAAAGTATAAATCAGAAAAGAATTGCTTTGCAATCAATCCATGAATCAGAAAAAAAAATTAGTCTACACATTAGTTAACAATACCAAATTCATCTAATGATACAAGAGGAAAGCACATGCAAAAACAGGGATGTGCTAAAAAGCCTAGATAAGCATTCAACATAAATCAAATCAATATGTAAATTTATGTTTGATTGGGAAATGGTCACATAAGACCCCAGCAGGGAGCAAAGAGCTGCTTTGATAAATGAGTTTACATGCTTCTAAATTCCAATTAAAAATCTTCAAATACAAATGTACCACTGGGATCCAAGCTGATTCATCCAATTGTTTTGTGAATGCTGGGACATGCATCTTTTTTTTGAAAATGTAGATCCACTGCACATAATAACTTGATATGTATTCTGCAACATTAAATGATTTTAGCTAATCATTCTCTTAAATCACTGATAATTTTCTTTTGGGTTTGAGTAATCTTGCAATCTCTAGTCAGAGACATTTGGTGTGACTCAGACTGAAGATTTTACGATTTTATATTCCTAATCTGAGCATAACTACATTTCTGGCACAAATTCTGTGCTCTTCTCACATCCACATGTAATCTTTTTCAGGATTAATTTTCAGTTATAAAAAGAAGGGGCTGTTTTTCAGATCTTCTGTCCCAGTCATATAGTAATATGCAGAAATTACAATATTTTACATTAATCAGGTAAACTTACTGCATATAGGTTGGAGGTCTTTTAGCATAGCATGCCATGTGCTATGCTAAACCAATAGCATAACTTTGCATAATAATTTATATAAAACCTCAGTATAGCTGTAATGTATAAACTGGCATAAAGTAGTAGAAAAAGGTAGGAAATATTCAATAACATATTACATTTCAGGAACTCTGATTATCTATCTGAGCTGGAAATACAGGCTGACAAGTGTAGGCATTCAAAGAAGGAATATGCACATTTATTTATTCATTTATTTTGAGGCTGTATTTCTTAATTATTTATTTGTTTTGGCTGCTTTACCTCAGCTCTAGTTTTCTGATAACAGAAAATGATACCTCCCCAAAGTGACTAAACATAAGATAATATTAAAAAATAATGTTTATTTGTTTTTTCTCCTATAAAGTAATATTTTGGTCTCTCAGACAGACTACAAGATGTTTTTCAACATCTTCAGGAGCATCCTCATATTTCACACCTGACTCTTGAGAAAAACATTATGTGCAGGATAGCAACTGTGTCTTTCTCCAGATGAGCTGTAAAAACAAATCATCTATTGTAGATGTCTTCAGAATAGTTGACCTAACAATAATGATACCCTTTTGTACACATACTAAAAAAACAAAAACAACAACAAAAAAGGAGAAAACAAAAACTTGATTCCATTTATTGGATCACTGCTACTTTGTGCTTTGTGGTATTAACAAAGATACTTTCCCTTATCAAGTCTCAATTATACTGCCAATTATTTTCCTCTGAAATTATCAAAAATCTTTCTGGCTCATCAGAGCCTAGTTTTGCCACATCACATTTGCTTTTGAAGCCATTTTGAACAAAAACACCAGGTCATATTTCCTTGTTGTGTAAAATCCTTTGTTTCATAAAAGGGATAATCTTAGGGTTAAAAATCATTAGAGGTGAATACCTCTTAATTTATGGACTGTTAGGAACCTAAATCCATAATGATTCACGCACATAATTGTCTCTTTGCTAGAATGAATCTGCAACCACCAAGAGTGTAGAAGTATAAGAACAGGAGGACCAATTTATTCCCCCTCCCATCACATCCTTGGGAAGTCAGAAGAAAGAGGCAAGGGAGTCATTCTGCCTTTCCATTTGAGTATGAGGAGGCTTTTTGCATGACCCCCTGGTCCCTGGGCAGCCCAGTGGGCCTATATACATACTTCACCTAAGCACCTGAGCTTAGGGCAAAGGGATGGATGCTCAGGAGGCTGTGTTCCCTTCTCAACACAGCTCCATAGTCACCCATCTAGCATGAGTAAAATATGAGCTTTCTTTTTTGAAGATCACTGCAGTCATGACTAGAACATACAAAGCCATTGGTACAGAGATTCCAAAATGTGTGTACCCATGATGAATTTACATTGTGCATTACCATGTACTATTTAACATATCAGGAACATATTTTTGGCTGCAAGTCTCCTAAGAAATAAAGCTGCACTGTATTGCGAGTTCTGATTTTTGTCTTTATGTGACATTGCAAAGAAAATTCTTTGATGTTACTGTCAAAACAACAAACAAAACATGATTTAGGGGAATATATTGATTCAGATTCATGATAAGAATATCATTTGTTGGGTGTTATGTGTTAAAAGGATGTTAATG
The DNA here is from genome assembly GCA_032273925.1 of Rhynchotus rufescens. NCBI lineage: Eukaryota > Metazoa > Chordata > Aves > Tinamiformes > Tinamidae > Rhynchotus > Rhynchotus rufescens. The sequence continues at coordinate 10,191 of JAVCKT010026245.1, read as the reverse complement.
ATTTTGTTAATATACCACCAGACTTGCTAGATTGTGATTTTTTTTCTACAAAGATGATCAAAGATTCCTTCCAGCTAATAGTCAAACATGACAGATATTAATAATGAATGTTAGAGCCCTGTGTTTAGAACTGTGACAATGGGTTAGGTGTAACAACTCATTGCATTCTTCAGTATTCATTTTTTTAACTACTGCACATTCAACAAAAGAAGTGATTGGCAACAAATATTAAATCAAGAGGGAACAAAGAAGGCCCTTGAAATTATAATGAATATGCAGCTTTTTCTAAGAGAGGAGATCGCTGAAAGCAATGAGATTTCACAAAATAAGAGCTATGGCTTAAGCCATAATGAAACAATAAATACATTCTTCACGAATATGAAAAGACATTTCCAATTTTTCATTGTCAGATGAAGGCTTCTATATTATGGCAATCTGCCAACCAGCATTAGAAGGTTTAAACAAAACAGGAGAGATAAGACTGCAGATTTTTTAATATAACAATATGTGAAAAAATAACCATCATTTTTATGCTACATCTTTGCATACATGTGACAGATAAAAACAGATATTTCGGAAGTGAGTAACCAAAATCTTATGCTAGAATGTATTGTAGGTCTGATATTATTCTACCTGCTGAATGGAAACCTGCTTGTTTTGTGTCTTACTCTGGGAGTATTTTCAAATGATGCTGAATGCATGAGACTTCATGTGATTTCAAATGAATCAACAAACAGTTATTATAAAAATAAATTCCACAAAGATATTTAGCTGTTAGTTAGAAATATTATTTTTTCTCTGATGGTGGAATTTTGTGAAGTCTAGGGTTGTGAGCAAGTTACATGATTAGCTACACTATAAATGAAGGTATATTAAGTATATTATGAAATATTTTTTATTTAATGGAAAATAAAATATCATATTGGTAGGTATGTGCCTGAAGATGAATGTTATATGCATCATATATCACATTAACTTTCTTTTTACTCTTCTGGATCTCACTCCTTTTTCTATATATGTTCTAAAATTCTATACATACTTATGTGGTACTTGCTTGTATGTATAATCACTTATATAACATACAGCTCTAGAATAATACTTCTTTTTTTTTTTAAGACCTCTCATTTCTTTTGATGTATTTTTTTTAACTTTGAAGGGATAGAAATCAGACTTGATTTTTATTTTCCTTCTCCTATCCTCTGACAGAACAAAGTAGAATTTTTTCCCCCGTAACTTGCAAATGAGAAGTCAATATTTTTAACTGTTTTTAAACAATTTTGTCCTTTTTCATATTGATTAAAAAGAGAGTTTTAAAGTTATAATTGCCTGTGAAAAGTAGCAAATAGTGCTCCTGGTCCACAATGGATTTCTTTGTAGTCAACAACCTTTACTTTAAAGACAAACAATTAAGTTGTTGGGTTCCCATCGGCAAGTCCATACTTCATTCTAGAAATTACTTCCAAAAATGTTTGTTACAGGTTGATCCCTACCAAACATATCCACCGAAATTAAGCAGAAGCGCTTGCTCTCTACAGTGTATCTGTAGGCAGTGTGCAGGAAGTATCAGGCAGTGATGTAGGTAATTAACACATGAAGTGACAACTTGATAGCACCAAGAGCCACAATACCTTTATTTTAGTTACATGTATGAGAGCACTGAGATCCTGTGACAAAAATGAAACTAATTTTTGTCATTTCAGTAAGGAACTAGTAGGGAGATATTAAAACACACACACACACACAAACACAGATATTAGAAGTCCCTGAAGGCTAATAAAACAGTTATCTTTAGTCAAAATGACAGTGTGTCTGCCAAGAAATACAAGGACTCAGCCTGTGTTTCTCTCTCTAAAGAAATGAGTCAATCAGTACCTTCACAGATCTGAAATCTGTCCTATTTTATATGTCTGCACAAGAACTACTTTAAGATTACAGAAATGAAGCCTGGCAAAAAGTTTTAAAATAGGACTGTAGTTACCTGCTGACTATTAGTGTAACCAGTAGTATGCTAAGAAATGTCAACTGTAATTAAAACCAATCACTTTCAATTACATGGCACATTTGGAAAGGATGAAAAATGCTATTTGTTCTTTTGATCTATGGATTTTCACACCTATGAGAACTTTTTTTTTTTTCAAATAGGAGGAAGCTTGCAGCCCTATTTTGCAGTATATATATTCATTATAGCAAACTGCATAAAAAAGTCACTAAACTGCAGTTTCTTTCCTCATCGTGCCACAGCTCTCATTAAGGCTGCATTTAGGGAGAGCCCATGCATGCAATTCTGCATTTGTGGCACAGAATTTATTTTAAAGATTTGTGGAACGCTTGGCAAAGCACACATTCAGTGAAAAGTGACATTTCAAAATACTGAACTGAATCTGTGCTGAACTTCATAGAATCACAGAATCATAGAATGTTTAAGGTTGGAAGGGACCTCAGAGGTCATCTAGTCCAACCTCCCTGCTCATGCAGGATCACCTAGAGCATGTGGCATAGGGCTGCATCCAAGCGGGTTTTCAAGATCTCCAAAGAAGGAGACTCCACAACCTCTCTGGGCAGCCTCTTCCAGGGCTCTGTCACCCTCACAATGAAGAAATGCTTCTTCAGTGAAGAAATACTTGTTCCTGTCAGAGCAACACAAGGGTCATCAGAAGTTACAAAAGAGAAGGGTACATGTTCAAGTGATTAACCTACACCGAACTCTGAATTTTGCAGCTATACAGGTAATAGAACCCACAATAACTACTTACAGCTGTCAAATATCTCTGACAAACTCTCCAGTTCAGACACACTCTGTTTATGCATTTCATTACCAACTTTTGAAGAGCATGAAGCTATTGCTATAGAGTTATGCAAGTTAAATATAAGCATGAACCTTACAGGTGTCAATGATTTAAAAGAAAGTTAGATCATTCAGATGGGAGGTCTTTGTTTCTAACTGTAAATAATGAACTACAACCAAAATCTGCTTAGTTATTAGGTTTCGCTTGAAATAATCTAAACATTTTGGAGGAAACTTAGCCATACTAACTGAAAATGAATTAAAACAGAAGTGTTTATGGTTGTTTACCAAGTTTGGAAGCAGCTGGAAGAATGAGTTTCTTTCAGTTTTCTTTGTTCTTCCCCAGGCATGAACGGAGAGAATTTACAAGACAAACTAGATTTCTGATTACGCCCATGGCACTGTGCTCACATATATGTCCACATGGCAGATGGGTTCAAAGCTCTGACCCAAGTTAACTCTGACCTAATTAAACCAACCTCTGTAGGAAAAAAATATATATTTATATTTATACATATATTTTACTTCAGATTAGCTAACAGGAACTGACCATAAGCTTACATTTACTGACAAAAATGAATCCATCCAGGAGTGACTCCAACTTAGCTTCCTATAATTGTGGGCAAGTTAACAGCAAGTCTTATATATATATATATATGCATATATATATGTGTATATATGCATATATGTATGTATATATGTATATGTAAAAGTTAGCAAGTATATATAACATTTCATTATAATAATAACATTTCATTGTTATTTGAAGATTCATACAGCAGAGAATACCAACCGAAAAACTCTGTATCATATGGATATGTAAAGACACTAGCAAGTGAAAACTCGAAGCCACAGTGAAGAAGTGAATAGTTGCTTCTGAGAGGATTGTGGTCAATTATATGATCTTCTAAAGGAATATCAACAGGAAATGTGCTACTAATATATTTATTAACATTGTATAGAAGGAAAAAGCAACAGGTTTAACATGTGAACTTTGGCAAAAGAAAATGAGCTACCAGTAGGTTTAGGATGATTTATGCCAGCTATGCGTCTGAACTGATTTTTGATATTAGTACTAAACATCCATTTGCTACACAAAAGGAGGTGGGAAGGATCTTCAGAAGAATAGATGACTATGGCAAATGAGATACAATTCAAATAAACAAACACATGAAGTCCAGTTCAGAGACATGTACTGAAAGACAATCTATTTTCTAAATGACCTCAAAGTTCTGGATCTGCATAATAATCTATGAACACAGATTTATGACTCCATTTGTACATAATGAAGGGAAAACTAGCTTTTATTTTTACAGTCCCATGGATGCTTAACATATTACAGAAAATAGACATTCAGTTCTTTAAGACTGATATCAGATTCAGAGCAACACTAAAAAGAGGAACAAGATGCTTCTCAGAGAAATGTATCACTCAACTCTATTTGATATTTTTTGGCAGACTAACGAATCACATTCAAATTAACTCTTGGGTTAGTTAAGTGTGGATTTAATTCTCAGAACCAAGAGTCTTGTGGAAAGGTTACGAAGAAGGGATCACATCTGCTTTTTTGCTCAAGTAGCTATGGTTAGTTAGGAGTTTTGGAGTTTGAACAAAGGAATCCCCATGCCTACTACTGAAAATAGAAATCTGTGCATTCCTAATTCCTTCCTGATAGTGTAGTTCACTCACACAAAGAGAACAGGTACAGCATGCAAAAACAAGAAGTAAGATTCTTTGCTAAAATTGAAACAACAAAGAATTGATGATGAAAGTTCTCAAGGGTGCTCAGATTTCACTGAGCTCAAATTGAGGGCCTCCAGAAATTTTATATCTCCTATAAGGAAAGGGTGTATAAATTCTAAGTAGTTTTGTTCAAAGTGCACCATTGCATGGCAAAACTCTGTCTTGCTTCTATGACAGCTTTCACTTTCTTTGCAACATCTGAATAGTCAATGATTAGCTATGGGGCTACATATTGTTAATAAGTCAGTTAATAGTCCATTAACTAGTGTAACAAAATATAAATTCCATTATCTATTATGAAATCAAGATACACCAGTTTCTTCTAGTAAGAAGAATTCTGATGATGTCTAGCTTGACAATACTACAGTTATTCTTTTCTTAATCCTTATTTTATCATCAGCATGCTTGATGCTACATAAGGAATATCTATGAATAGGTCACCCTGAACTGGCTTTAGATTAGTTGAGGTACAGGAAGAGTCTAGATACGGTGATGAAAACTTCAGAGCAGGGTGCCAACTCTGGCAGAGAACCCAGAAGTGTCAGTGAACCAGTTGGGAGGTTAGCCTGCCCTCAACTTAGTCCCGATTTGGACTACAACTAAGTACACACACTTCAAAGTATATAGTCAGCATTGGTATGCCACAGTCCCAGTAGCACTGAAGTCTATCTCCTTCTGGGGTTACTTGCAGGAAATAATTTTGATAAGACTAACCCAACCAAGCACATTTTTTAATAAAAGCTATTTAAGGAGAGAAGTGTTAAAATAAGCCTCTGATGTGTTCATTTCATAAAACTCCATAGAAAGATGACTTGAGAAAACATTTTTCTTTCCTTCAAATGGAAACATGTATTTGAAGGTTATCCATGCTTTTGCAGGTACAATTTGCTACAGAAGAGGGTAATTAATGCAATTGTTTTCTGAGCTTCTAGTTCTTCACATAAAGACTAGGCAAAATTGTTGTAAAATTTGTTAGAACTGTATTTTTTTCAAAGATAAAATGAGTGTAGATAACAGGAACAAGTGGAAAATTAAGTTTAAAGATTTCATCAGGACTGTGTAATTACAGTTGGTGTAGAAGGAAAAGAAAATTTATTTGCCAGGAAGGGAAATATACTAAAGAAAACATATTTACATGTAAGTATATATAAGCATATATAAGTATAGCAGAAAAAATAAAGAAAAATTATAAAATTAAATTTCAGGAATTTTGCTTGGTTTCTGTAAGTAATTCAAGGTATCTGCTCTGTTTTTTTAGAGTAAAATTAATCCCAAATTACTCCTTACAGGAGTTTACAGTCTGCTCTAGTGCAGGATTGGTAATCTATATGAAAAATACACAAGTAAAACAACAAACCCATAGAATTAATATAGTAGCTTTGAAGTTATATGTTATTAAAACATTTATGTGATTTGGAAAACATGAATCTTCAGAAAACCTTTGATGAAATTAATCACAAAAATACATTTTGTCCATGTATATGAAGTATACATATGTGCACGTATGTATGCATAGGCATGCATAATATTCACAAATACTCATCTTTCTGCACACATGATGTTTTCTATATACAAAAACCTTTCTTCCAAGTTCAAAACCAAAATTTCTTTCTGACTTTGTTGAGAATAATTTTTTCTAATTTTGGAGGAAAAAATTAAACCATTTGACATTGATTCATAACTTCGAAGTTTTAAGTACTCTCAATAAAAATTCTCAATAAAAATATTATCCAAAAATTGTAAATTTAAAAAGGTGAATCCATCTTCCTTTTGCAGAAAACTGTCTTTGAGGCTTTAACTAGATCCTTTAGACACTATAAAAAGGTAGATTTTTATAATGTGGATAGAGCATTAAAAACCAGTTCCTTTCCACTTCTCTGTGAAACTAAAATGAGTAATATGAATAAAAACATATAAAACATATTTTGCAAAACATATATCGAGGTGAAGAAATAAGCGGCCATAGAGAATTTTCAGCATATATATTCTCACAACATATGTATAACTAGTAGAAGCATACTTAACTCTGATGAATTTCACCACTTTTTTAGTTAATTGTAATTTTTTTGCCCTGTCATATATGAGACAAAGGTCGTACTGAGAGTTAGAGAGTATTATTTTTAAGAAAGACTTTATTTTTATTTCTTTTGTTTCTTTTGTTACGCTTACATGTCAGAAGAAGTTATAGACAGACTTATATGTAACAAACAAGTCTAACTTTCTACTAAAGTTCTTTATAGCTCATTTCTACAAACATGGGAATGTATAGCATTTCTATCTAGAAAAAAGAAAAACACCTCGGGTTTCCTTTCTATCAAATCTCACATTCCCCAAGTGTTTCTTCCTCACCTGGAGAACTGCACCAGATCCAATGGACCAAGTAAACAGAAATAGGACAAGACTGGGACAGAGGGGCAGAGCTACAAGAGCTAATAAATAGAAAAAATTCAAGACCATTTGCACAAGATTTCTCTTCCAGAAATGTCAGTATGTTCTCCTGTAGACACTTTTCTAGATAATTTTCCTACATTTCATGAAGAGCATATTGAAAGAAACTTTTTAGTACATGTAAATATTAAAAAATAAGTGTGTTTTATTTTGCATACAAATAAGGTGTCTTCTAGAATACTGTGAAATTAACTAGTTGAAGTTAGTAATTAAAAAAAATCAACTTAATTAAACTATGCTCTCAGGTGGACAAAAATATGAAGACCTATGAATGAAGTAAAATTATTCAGAATCCAACTTTTAATAGATGAACACACGTATAGAACACCTCATTGCAATAAATAAACTCTATCAGTTAAATGGATGGGATCAGCGCAGCTCTTTAGTGCACCAGATTTTATAGGACACTTTACATTTTAGCTGTATATATATATACATATATATATGTTTCATTGGTTCATCTAAATTAAATGTACCCTAACTGAAAAATGCTCCCTCTCTATAGTCCCTATTCTTCCAAAGGTGTGGGGGCTATAGTATTGTTCAGCATAACACACACACTCTTAATCAGATGACAACTTCTGTCTAGCCAACAGTTGAGTTCTTTCCTGTCTCAGATTCTAATTGCTATTGGAAAGCAATCAATGAAGCACTAGTACTCCACTTTACAAATAAATTAGATAAGAATTTGCACAAAGCCACTTCAAACACTATCATAAAAAATGTTCTGCACATTATGCTATACTTACTGAGCATCCTTGAAGAACTCACAAGTGAAACATAGTGATTCCACAGGATATTAAGAATTCAAATGATGTCAAAGTTACTTATATATATGTGAAGTGAGAGGGATTGATATCATGACAGAGCAGCTTTTTGTGGCTTCTTTACTGATCTGATATATTAGGACTCATAATTTAAATCAAGAGCCAGAAATGTTTTTGTGATAATTCCAAAACCAGAATTCTGAAACTTTTTCCATAACTGTTCTATAGGTCTATAGTCCTTATGTCTGTTAGATCTTTTGAATTAAAAGAATATGATACTTCCCTTGTTCCCAGATCAGGAAAGTTCCTTTCACATTGCTTTCATTTTTTTTCTTCCTCTGGGTTTTTTTTAGATCGTGAATGAAGGTGGAAGAGCACTTAATTTATCCGCAAGCATAGTTCATCCACATTGAGCATCCTGTAACCTCTGTCTCTTCTACAGAAGGAGACAGACAGCATAACTTCCATCCCAGCTAGAACCAGGAAAATGGGATTGGTAATTCAAATTACTCACTAGTGGAAAGTAGGATGATCTGTGTTGTCATGGGACACCAACATGTCCATATGGGAGCAAGGAACTGAGCATTTTTACTTTCTCATAGGAGAAAAGAGATAAGTGAAAAGCCTGTTTTAAAGACCAGAGTTACACTTAAATACTAAAAGTAAAAATGGTGAGACAGTGGCAATGGAATGTGATTAAGGCTGAGTTCCAGTAATTCTAATTCACATGTTGTGTAGCAGGAGATTAGTTAATACAATATAAGAATATTTATTCCTGTCTGTAGGGTATTTTTAGGACCCTTTAAAGTGGCTTAACAATTAAAATAGTTAAACTGCTATAAACAATTTTACCTAGTATTTGTAATACTTTGTGTGTAACAAAAAAAAAAAAAAAAAACTATTAGACCAAAATCAGTTAAATGTTTACATCAGAACATTTGTCATTAGCTGAGTAATGAGGTTGATACTTCGGCAAAAAACAGAGTTTGTTCTATTTTAGGACTCAAGCCAGCTCGATTAATACATTAAATAAAAGCCAGATAATAATTTATAAAATTAGCTTTTCTCTCTTGTCTCCTTTGAGCCTGTTTTGGTAAATGAATACTTTTAGGTATAATTTTATAATATCAGTGCAGGTAAGATTTATTTGCCTAGCTGCTACTCAAATAATAGAAGATATTTTGCTGGATTTTAAAGCAAACTACTGCACAGATATGTGTGGACATGTCCTTTAGTAAAAAACAATTTTCAAATGTCATAGAATGTAAAAATACTACAATAAGGTTAAGAAACAGCAGACTTCCCAGGAAAGTAGGGGAGCAATGGTGTCACAGGAGGAAAGTTGGAGTATTGTGTGCATTTCTGGGCCTCATAGTATAAGAGGGATGTGCTTTGCTTCCTTCACAGTAATGCTTTCGTACCATTTATTTCAGAATAAAACACTTCGATATCAGATGTATGAATGAAAGATATTTTTATTCAATAAATATGGTTGACTGAGTAAGAGCTTCCAAACGGAACTGTGTCATGTCTAACATTATCCGGGTCATATGTCATAGTATCTGCTGGTATTTCCCAAAAATGCCAAATAATGCCTGTTTAATGTTAAGTAAAGTTTGCACACCACTAAAAATTATACAAGCTACAAATGCGACCAATGCCTTATGGCTAATGTCATTAAAAGATCAAATAGAGAGTCTGTATGTAAATAAATGAGCACATAAATGAGTGAGGAGCACCAAAATTGCTAGATTTTGTTTTATAGAGCTCATATAAGCTAAAACATTTATGTATGATACTAAGTTACTAAAATGATCAGAGTTTAAGCACTAGGTAAGTCATGATGTTTAAGAAAATATTTTGATAAGAAAACACATAATTCAAGATCAAATATCAAGATCAAATGGCTACATTTTTAAAGTTACAAATATAAGTAAATATGTGAGTATGAAAATAGGCCCAGAACTTCTAACCAAAAGTTACAGAGATTTCCTGATTTCTATCTGATCACCTTTTAAGTTTCTGGCTGCCTATGATCAATTTTCTTTTTCTCATCTCTTCTGTAGCATACTGATTATGGTGTATAAGAAAAAAGTTTTAGTTTTCTTTTGTCCAAAATTTTCTACTAGGTGAATATTCTAATCAATGCGTACTTTGTTCAAAATGTGGCACTGACACTCTTGTTTTCATATTATTTTTAATTAGTTGTGTTAAAGTTGTGAGGCATGATATGAGCTTCTCTATTCATCTAGACTATCTAGGGATAGATAGATAGATAGATAGATCTAGATTTTAAATTCCAAATGACTACAGAGAGAAAATTAGTCAAAATGGTGATATCTCTGTCAGAAGGGCTGAATCATAGAATCATAGAATGCTTAAGGTTGGAAGGGACCTCAGAGGTCATCGAGTCCAACCTCCCTGCTCACGCAGGGTCACCTAGAGCAC
>JAVCKT010026243.1:0-11882 GCA_032273925.1 Rhynchotus rufescens | reverse complement strand
ATATCTGATTCAGTAGGTGATGATTCTGTTTTCCGAGAAGAATTCTCCTCTCCTTATCAGTGGTTGATCCTTTAGCTCCATGTTTGTGGCAAGCTGAGTTGTTCATGTTCACTATTCAGAATAGTTCTGGGAAGTGCACACATGTATTGTTATTTTCAAAATTAACCATTCTATAATAGAGAGAAAGGAGATAAAGAGATTTTAAAACAATGTTTAAAGATAAATTAACATAAAGTTTCCCTTCAACCAAATCTATGTACAAGCACTTGTTTGGGGTTTTAAGTGAGAATACTGTGAAATGTCCTGAAAAGCATTAGATGTTATAATTCCTTTTGAAGATCTATGATTTTGGGCCTCAGAGATCTGACTGAAGTAATATGAATTTGGTCTATTAATTTTCTTCCTCAACAAGCAAAGGCAGTCTGCCGTTTTCTTGACAATTTTATATCAAAGAAATGACTGCCAGTTTGAAAAATACTATCTTATTCAATAATACTAATATTTTAATATGTATAGTGCTTTGGACTTTAGGAAATGCTAATATTGTTGGCTCATGTATTTGACTATTCTCTTGAAAACATATGGAGCTCTTGCTGTTTTATCAAATTATTTACTAGGGAGACCAATAATGATAATTATTGTCATAAGAACCTAACAAAATTAAAGTTTCCTTGTCTGACATCAGTAAGAAAGCAGTTTACATCATGTCTGAAATGGATTTGAGGACGCACATACAAACTCTTCCATCTGTCCGTTTATGGTTTGGAGTTGTTTCAAAAATCTATATATTTTGGAAAATAATTCTGAGAATAAATTTCCATAAAGAATCCACTAAAAGGAAAAAATGGTTAATGTAGAACTTGAATCTACATTCACTTATGGTAAAGCCAGATAATCACAGGCCATTGATAGAGCAGAATGAGTACCATAGCTCCCAGAATAAAACTTACTTTGCATTTTAAAAGGTAAGTATACAAAATAAGAAAATTTAAGATCCGCAGCTTATACCTTTCATATCTGAAGGCATAGTGCACTTCACTTTCACATTTCATTCTAGAAGTTGGTCTGTCAAAAGATGAATTAGCTGTCACTTCAAATGCAGTGTACTACAAGCATTTATAATGACTCTTGAAATCCATTTAGATATTCCAGATTTCACCTCTGAAAAGGCAAAGTACTGTATTTATTCCATTACTTTTCAAATGCCTCTTAATGTACTAACAAGTCAATTATTCACAAGCATCCTCCAGGAATAAAGAAACACTTTCTGAAAATAAAATATCATCTACAAGGTTTCCATTTTAAAGGCTCTTTAAGGGGGCTCGGGAACAATGTCCTTTAAAATGAGTGGAAAATGTATTGCACATTCCCTTCAGAAAGATCTCTAAAATGCTTAAAACTATGGCCAATTAGATATATCAGTTGAGACCACAAATATATATATTTAAGCCGCTTGAGAGACTTTTGGGATTATACTTGGAAACAAAACAGATTAGCGAGAAATTCTGCAGCTTTAATAAAAACAAAATAATATAATGTAACAAGCTCTTAGATCAAGTCCAGTGAACATAATCCAAGAAACTGCTGCAGGTGAAAATGCAGTTAAGGAGAACCAGTACTTGTTTTTATAGAGTTTACTAAAGTTTTATGAACTTTGAAACATTCATTCTAGAAAAAAAAAGACAATATGGATTTTTTTTTCAATTTTAAATGAAAAGTGATCTATCAGCTATAGACTCACTATCTCATTGATTGTTCTAGCACCTAGGCTTTCTACCTGACAAAAAACCTTCATATTAATTTCTCACTCATAGTTTAATGTAGTGGGAAACAGAAGAAAAAAAACTATTTCTTGAGTGGCCTAGTGCTACTCTTTTCTCTTCCATGTCACCATAAAAAATATAATCACAATCTTGAGGTGTTATCAATAGACACTGTAGTTTTTTTTTTTTTTTCTTGGAAAAACTAAAACAGGGTTCTTACATTCTGTTACCTAGTTTTTACTTTGTCTACCCTAACATGAGAGCATACTAACTTATTTTTTAGCCATCTGTTATGTAGCAATTTCAACCAGTGAGGAGACCATTGGATAACCTTTATCATCTCTACAGGAACTGAGTGAAATTATGCAGAATTTGTCCATAATTATTTATCTTTCATCACACAATTAGCAGGAATGATCAGTGTCTTTTGCTAGTGAAACTGACATTTTTGCCTTGTTTTCTTACTCATTATTATTTTTATATCTTGATTCGGATTACTGCATTTTAGCCAGACTGAAAGTTTCATCTTCTTTGCTTCATATTTAAAACTTAAGTGGAGTGAAATTTATATTTGTTCTAATTTATATATACAGTGAATACAGACATTATTTCAAAGAGCCATATGAGAATATGCATATATACAGATAAACATGCATATAAATCTTCTATAGAATCAAGACACATAGAATCCATATTCTGTTTATGGATATTTATTTTATTTATTCATATTCCTGTTTAAATCCTTTGTTTGAAGTAACTCCTTAATTCGTAACAAATGATTTACAAAAAATTCTTTTTTTTTTTTTTTTGGAAAGCATGACCTTTATGACATTTAATAATCTCAGGGAGAAATCGAGTTACTGACAGAGTTGAGCGAAAAATGTTTTCCCCTTCTGCAGTAAGGTTATACCTTAATTTGTATTTATTTTTGTAAGTCCTTAATTTTTTTCATCTTCTTTCATTTTTATTTTTTAATGGCGCTTGTTCAGAATTTGACCAGTTATTGAACTTTAACCAAGATCATCTCCCTTTCTCTTTTTCTTTCTGTGAATGACTTTATAAACCTATCTTCCTTTCTCTTATTTCTCTTTCCTACTCCTCTACTGTTCTTCTTGCTCTTCCACCTGCAAAAACTCTTTCCTGTCAAATGTCATTCTAAACTAAATTTGTTTAAATAACTTTTTAAAGGCATAATCTCTATCAGAATTTGCACAGAAGTTTGTGATGAATTGCATTATATTTTATCTCTCACTTTCAGACTTTCTGCAAGAGAAAATCTCAAAATGCATTGCTGCACAGTTTGGGTTGCAGTTGTTACCTAGAACTTGCACAATTGTTCTGAACAATAAATAGAACCATTTTCTGCCTAAGACTGCTCGTGATGGATTTTTTTCCACCCACAAACAATCTTGTTAGTTTCATAATTACTTCCCCCTTCTAATGAATGCAGTACATAATGAATGCCAAGCAATCTTTTGGGTTCAAATCCAGGAATCTTTATCAACACAATGAATGTGCATTCATTAAGTTGAAAGTGCTTTTGCCATAAGTACAGTATAATACATTTTATTTAATGAGAATGTAGTATTTTAGCACATTAGTTAGCTAGGGATGAGTAGACAAATTAAGTTAATTCTTTCAACTTCAGTGAGTGCAGCAGAAGCAGTACATTTTCGTTCATCAATTAGGGAGCCATTCATTATAGAGAGCAATGGGATATATGTGTATTTATATATTTATAATTTGAAACACTACATTTATATATATATAACCTAATAAATATATATATAGTGTTTCAAACATTATATATTATAAAGTATGATTTAAGAATTCTAATTCTTACTGAAAGGCTAGAGGTGTCATTGCAGACCATCTTCTATGATATAAAGCACAAAACGAGTACTCAGTTGAGGAAGACAGAAATAGCCAGAGTTACGAAATTCAGCAATTAGAAGCATTTACAGACCTGTGTGGGAAAGTCTGAACTGTATGAATGAAGACTAAATCTGGCAGAGGCTATTCTTAATAGGCCATCATGCTAGCTAATGTGAAAAGTATTCACAAATTACAATTTGAAAGATTTTATTAAAAGTCAACATGTTAAATGAATGTTCATCATAAAAGAATACCATGACTATTAAATGGTCCAACGTTAAATTACTAGGACTTATTTATATAACTGTCTTGCCCATCAAATATGAAAAAAAATACTATGTAACTGAAAGAAGAGTCATTACTACTTCTTTTGAGAAGAGAAGAAGACATTACTGTATCAATTTAGGAAAGTTTACATAAACAAAAAAAGCAGCAGAAGTCTATGCTCTGTGCTCCCCAGTAGAGTTTGAGTACAATTCTTACAAAAATAGTCTGTGTATGTTGCACTATTTAGTCTGAAGAAGAAAAGTATGTTAAAATGGTCATTTAAGTAACATTGAGTGAAGAAATTGCAGATAATAGAGGAAAATGCTTAACAAAAATAAAATATCCTGAAAAAACATGATTTATATTGTTCCAAATTATTTTTAAATCACTTTTTACTTGCTAATTACTTTCCCATTGAAAGAAAATGGCTACTATGTATAGAATGTCTACATTTTGATAACAGGTCAGAGAACTTTCATGGACTGAGAAACTGCTGATTCAAATTCTTCCTCATATGTTTTGAAGTTGTATTTCCCCCTACCTCTCCATGTTTTCTCATTTTCCAAGGTGTATCATGGGAAAGCAATATTTTCTAAATTTCTTCTGTTGTCTGTCTTCTACATTATGTGAAGGACTGAATATTCACAGAGATCCACTGTCTTATACCAAGAGCAGCCAGATAAAATATCCACAGAGTCTTGATGTTAATCTCAATATCTGTTTAAAATATCACTTTTAAAATGGGATAAAACTAGCTAACTAATTCAGAATACTTTTCCTCAGAACAACCTGTAACTGTGCAGTTAGGAAATGTAGTATTTTTTAAACCCATATCCACAATCAAATAGAAAGAGATATTTAATTTGGTGCTCTGTTTACTATGGAGAGATGTCTAGACTTTAGGATAGAAGACATTTCCTTAAATAATCACTAACATTTACATTTACGTTGTATATTTAAACATCTTTGGAGTCTGGCCTTGACCCCTTCTTCTGCCCTTTCAGAAGGAAAAAAAATGCGTGATGTAAGCAGCACCTCCCTGCTGGTCTCCTGGGAACCAAACGAGATGGTAGTGTCAATATTCTTAGGATATGCTGACCTGCTTCTCTGATGGGCTTTCAAGAAGAGATTTTACTATGGACCTAAATGTCAATGATTTTCTCTGCTAATGGGACAATGGCCCGTCAAGACCAGATTTGCCATTTAGCATGCACATACTCCATGTTTGCAACTGCTAAATATCTATAGCTGGCCTACTCCTCAGTATCTTAATCTATCTACAAATTCCTTTTGTCCTATCAACAAACAAAGCTGAGGTACTCCTAGCAGATGGAATAGCTGAAGATACTGAATCAAACATAATATGACCTCTCTGGTTCACACTAAATACGGCTACATCCTTGTCTTTGCTTTAGAAGGCTACGTAGATCTATGTTGCTGTGGCATGTCCCAAATTTCATCCAGATTCACCTAAGTTTAATGTAGTTCATATCAATATGAATATGAGGTGAGCTCTTGCTTTCTAAAAACTATAATGTGAATGTAGCAGCTGGATTCTAGCATCTTCTGCAACGAACACTTAAACTTTTGTAGGTAGAAATATCAGTGGAAAAGTCTGAAGCAACTCCTATTCTAGTAGGGAGCTTCATTGAATTGAAAGCACTGAATGATTTTATGATTTCTTGTCATCTAGACATACTCTATTATTGTTTCTTCAATATTATATTATTTTATTTTATTTTAAAAACAGCTTTATTTCTCAAGCAAGTAGGTTAAATCTATTCAAGTGATTACAATGAATATGTTTCCCTTCCTGAGGCAGAGAAGGGAAAAGAGATAGCATGAGCACAAGCAAAACTCAACTGAATGCTTAGGTGCAATAGTGTTATAAAATCAAATGATATATATTTTTTTCAACATGAATAAAACTATAATTAAATTTGTTGTGAAATATATGGCTGTGATTATTCTTAGCATCACAACTGACCAGTATCTTATCACTATTATCATTTGCTACTTATCATTTCAGTGGACATAAATAGCTAATAGGCTGTGGTATAGTCCTTTTTTTTGTGGTGTCTCAATTTCTCAGTAAGTCTCAGTTCCTCCAATTACTTGGTTTCATATCTATGTTGGACTTGCAGATGTTCTTTTGGCAGATGATATTAAATTATAATATTTCACTGTTAATAATAATCCACTAACTGAAATGTCAGTTCTTTGTGTCACATAATTTCATTACAAGAAAAGACAACACAAAGTAGATATAGTTTTGCTTTTCTCAGCTAAGTAATACTCTCAACCAAATGATTAGCTATAAGTAAAAGGAGTTGCACTAAAAGCTTTAAAGATGCCAAGGACTTTGATGGACCAAACTATACACAAACCGAGCTATATCTCAAAGGGCCACAATTTAGTTTATGCAAAAGGGTGTAAATAGGGAAGATGAGAATTTGTTTATCTGAAATTTATTTATTTGAATTTATATTAAGATAATTAGAAGCTTATTCTGGAGGAATTTTCAATAAAAATATTAGTCATACAGAGGTCACACGAGGTAAACTAAAATGTAAAATTGGATTTCCTGTCTTGCACCATGGTTCATCTTACTCTGCCTGCTAGAGAACAGGTAATTTCACAGCTGTAACTGCAGTTCCCATATTAGATTATGGAGATGCCATTTATCAGTACGAAACGAAATCACAGCTGCAAGAGATTGAAAGTTCTCAGTGATAGATCACTTTGGTTTACATTGCTGTGCCATTCTTGAATGCATCTCTGTGATATGTATGATAGTTCTGGATGATTAAACATTGAGAATAAACATAAATTGCATCAGCATCAAGATCTATTTAAATGCATGAAAAGAAATTCACTCAATTACTGCTCAGCAACTTAGCTAGTTGAGAATAGGAATAATTGTTCACTGAGATCAGAGGATATACACTCATTTATCAAAGGAAGGATTGTAAAGTGAGCTTTGAAAGACACATTTTTCTTCTGAATAGGGGTCAACAGACTACAATATAGAAAATCAAATATGAGGTGGAGGTGCTATGAGAACAAATATGGATTTGTATTCATTCTACCAGTTAAATAGACACAGAGCAGCCTAGTACATACAGAGAAGAGGATGAATTAAGTGTTTATTGAGACTCCTATTTCTGTGATTTTATAACTTTTAAATGCTTGCTCTCTCAACTAGAATGACATTCCCTTCTGATGGAATGCACAGATATGTAATGTCATAGTATTCTTAACACTCTGAATTCCACTTTCTTGACATTCACATGCTTAATCACCTGTGCTAGAAACCCCTGATTCACCACTCAAGAGTTCTCTCACCACAGCTAGTAGATAACTGTTTGCCCCGCAGCAATAGAGCAGCCTAAGGAAAGGACCTGTGCTCCCTCACATGACAGGTAACCACTTATGGGCTATGCCTGGCACAAATTATGTCCCAACAATACATTTGTAGACCCCAGGCACTGTGAACAGTCACAGAATAGTTGAGGCCAGAAGGCATCTCAAGAGATGGTCTAGCCCAACACACCTGCTTAAACAAAGTAACCTAGGGCACCATGACCCCTTAATCTTTTCCGCAAAGCTGCTCTCTAGCAGGTCAGTGACCCAAAGTTTTTTATAAGATCATCCAAGTTCCTGGCAAATTTAAAAATGCTGATGGACACTGTGTAACTTGAGGTAAGATTGTAGAGAGATAGTCATGGCAGCAGCACTAGCAGTTACTGTGCAAGCAAAGTCTGCTTTGACTCCTTCACACAGCACCTCTTCAGATGATGCCTTGGCCTGAATAAATGTTTTTGCCTTCAAGAACTACTCTACTAGGGTGATTTGGGTGCTATAAGTGGCCTTCAGACAAGTCTGGCAACTTCAGCAAACTCTGCTCTCAAACCACTTTTTTGGCTCAGCACCCAGAGACACATGAGGCAGGATGCTTACAGAATCCCTCTCTGGATGGGGAACTGTATGGGAGCTCCAAGATGGGGAGCCTGGAGGAGCCAGGTGTCCTCCAGAATCTCTCATAGTGGGGTGAGGATCTAAGGTATCAGTGGGGGGCGTTCTGCTCTGTAGAGCCAAAAACCCGGGCAGTGCCCACTCCTAGAGAAAATAGAACAATCCAAATGACAAGCTGCAACCCAGTTGCAGTGTGGAGTGTGGATATCCGTGTTTTGATGGAGGAGTGGATCATTGCAGAGCAGTTCCTCCAGCCCCAGGACATACAGACTTCTGGAGGTCTTGCAAACTTTTGCAAGTGTTTTGGGTAGACTGGGTCCTGCCAGTGGCAGTTTGGCTATAGCCTTGCAGTGGGAAAACTGAGACTGGTTAAATGTTGAATATCTACTCTGTAAATTACCTACTCCTAAAGAATTGTAAATAGCTGTAAAAAAAAAAAAAAGTAAAGTAAAAAAGGAAGCAAATAAACAAACAATAGGCCTACAGTCTGATAGGCAAAATGTAAGAAATCTTTACTATCTGGAAGAAACATGGACTCATGAAATGCACTACTATTCCTCCTGCACAGACCTGTCTAGCAAAGATCTTTCAAATGAAAGATCTATCTGCTGATCAATTCACATGAAAATTCTGCACACAGTAATAAATATGGCTTTTTTAAACATGTGTGTATACTGAAGCCTTCCTGAAGCCATATGTACATGTTATTGAGTACACATAGAATTTTAAATATCAAAATAAATTTTTAATCAAGTCTTTTTTAGGAGGTATGTAATAAAGTCATTAATGAAAGCTCAATAAATCAATTTTCTCTCAGATTGTTTTTCTATAAGTGAATTTTTTAAAAGTAATTTATGTATTTTTTCTTAAAAGGACACATCCAGGCTATATATGCACATAGTAAGATTTTTAACTTGATATAACTCAAAATATCTGCCCAATAAACTGCAAAACAATGTTACTTACTGTCCGCTTTTCCTTCATGCGTTTGTTTGGTTGGCACAGTTTATGATACCATGAAGCTGAAGCAGATATTACAAGTCCTATTTGAATACAGTGTTTGTTACTGCACAGATCAAGTGATTCTGACACAATTTAATATTTTGTCAGAATTAGAACTGTTTTGGATTTAGAAGAAATTCTGATTTATTCTTTTGAAAATCAGGATATGTTGATTGTTTATGATAGGCGAAAGATATAGTCTGAATAGCAATATTAGGTAAAAAAATGTATTTCACATATCTATTACAGAAGTCTCTAGATCATTATATTTTATTGGAATTTATCCTTTCATTTATCCTTAATAATAATTAGATGTCTCGGATTTTTCCTTGTCGTAGACAAAAATACACATACATTTTTCATGGTGATAAATTTGAAAGATATCTTGTCAATCTTGTCTATCTGTAGACAAGATCTATATCTTGTCAATATAGTCAACTTTTCTAAACTTTGATTCAACTTCAAGGTTTAGAAAAGAAATATATGAAGATTATTCACTCTAACAATGCTTCTGTACACTACTACAATCAGTTATAGGACAAGTGTTGGGTCACTTGTCAAACTTTCTGTATTTTTAAGTTATTCTAGGCATTTCAAAATGAAACACTTTTGTAGAAAATGAAACAGTCAAAAGTCTTGCAAAATGCAACTATGGAAAATATAGCAATGCTTTTATAAAGAAAATATATTTAGTGCTATTTCTGTTATATGGCAAAAGGAATGTGATACCAATTATGAATGAATGACTTGTAACTAATAACATAAATAAAGCATTTTCATGAGGTGAAAGGAGATAATTTAATTTCAATTTATGAAGAACCAGTATATAAATAATGCCTGAGAAATAGATTTTAATGTACTTCAAGTTATCCACAAATGCTCTCCGACCTGGGATACTCTGTGGCAGATGACTTATAGTATTTGTGTGTTAGGTGTAGTAGTATTGAGAGTGTAGCAATGTCTAGGGAGTGAAAACCTATCTTTGGAGTAATGGAATGTTCGTTTGTGCTCCAGTGCAAAATGATCAAAAATCCTGGAACTAAATATAATTTTTCGAAGAAGCATTATATCTAAATAGAAACTAAGATTGCGAGTGTTATTGAACTGTAAAGCTAACAAACACCTTAAAAATTCTTCACCACTAAAGGAGACTTGTCATATAAACTCACAGACACGAATTTGGTAGTCATTCATTTCAAGTACTTATTAATTAAAAGTAGCAACCAGTAGTTTGAAATGTAATCTTTTTACATCAGATTGGATCAATAGCTAGATGAAAACTTCATTAATCCGTAGTTAAGTCAGGAAGCAGAGTTTCTATCCATTACTTAATTACATGAAGAGAAAGATTTCTCAAAGAGAAAACCAACACTTTTTAAGGAAAATTTGAAACCTCAGAACTTCAAAGCTGAAGTTACTGCTCAGAAAATAGAAGCTTTAAAAATAATGCACACGCACAGTAAAATGTACTTATGTCTCCACCTTTTTAATGTCATCATACGTTGAATGAAGGATGCAGTAATTTTAACTAACAACAAAGCAGAGAGCAGATAGAGAAGTAGGCAGCAGTTAATGAGGAGTGCCTGTTTGGTTAGTATGTCTGTGGTCTGAGATAGATGGGTTTGTATATGTAGAATTCATTGTGCCATTCTCCGTCATGAGCTACCTCATATATGCCCTTTTTTTCCTTTACAGTTGTTAAATTTGTTGTAGCTGGTGGTATCTCTATGTTATAAGCCGTAATTAAAAAGCAATTATGTTTGAAATCTCTAGGTGAATTTTCTAGAGTATCTGGAATTGGAGTAAATTTCTATCTGGAGTCAGCAGGATTTCTATGACTGACAGATCTATCAGACTGATTAGAGTGAACTGAGGCCAGTTCTGAACAGCTATAAAAGTCGTCCTTTTCATGCTTATTTTAGTTCAGATGTAGACATGATACTTAAATGAAGACATAATGGTTTATTCCAGGGACTCTCTAACCTCATAGGGAGCATAGGAGTATACTGCTATAGTAAAATGAAATACCTTTTTTTGGTTAAATGCTTTAGCATTCTGTAATTTTTGTAGACATGGTGAGTCACATGCAATCAGCTATGACAGTGTATAACTGTCATTTAACAACAACAACAACAAAATCTATGCTTCTTCTACATCTTTACAAAGATTGTAAAAAAATCCTAAAAATTCTCATACCTCCAAGATAAAGACCATTTTATTTACTCCTGACTTTTATTTTATGCCTAGGAATCCAATATATTAATGAATTGTGCTCAAATAAGCAAGTGTTTCTTTACTGTGTCCTTTAAAAATCTCCTTGACTAGCAGTGCTTCTTTCTTTTCATGCTATGCTGGGCATAAAAAATGTCATGTACAGTGCATAACAGCACATAATTTTACTCCTTCATCCCTGTTTTTCTTTTGCAGTCTTGGTGGTTGATGTTTTTGTGAATTGCAGTAGTCTGGATTTTGACTACATCATATGATTGTTCCCTGGCACCATCCATGGAAGAGGTTATTCTGACTTTATGCAAGCCAAAGGAGCAGAAACAACAAGTATGCTTGGCAAGATTTTGTATGTATCTGCAATGACTCCTCCATAATCTGCAATCACAGCACACTACTAGTGATCATTAGATACACCAGAAACATCAATTCAGAAGCAGATTGCAACTGGCATTGGCATTTTCTATTCTATTTCTGTTCAAAAGATAAGATCTGACAGTGTCATCTTTCTTCATATATCTGCTGAAGACTTCTAAGAAAACTAGTATTTAGAAATAAAATTAATGGACACTATATTTTACCCTTTATACTTGAAGATTAATTACATTTGCTGGGTAAATTCTTCAGTTCCGCTTCATAGCACCCTATGAAAGAAGAAAATACCTAGGCATCAAGAAGGAGGGTTTCTGTGTTAACATCAAATTTATTCTCACAAAGTCCTTGTTAAAAACCTTGTTAAAAACTATTGTTAAAATGTCTAAATATTGCACATGC
>JAVCKT010026239.1:49703-66590 GCA_032273925.1 Rhynchotus rufescens | reverse complement strand
ATTTCTTCTAACAATGGATGCTCTTGCTCTTGTCAGCATTGGGTCTAATCCTCTTGCTGCTGAAAATGATAAAAGTCCTATGAATTCCTAATGCATCTTATCAATTCTGGTGAAAATATAAAACATCTGACCCCAAATTCTGGTTCTTCTTCGTCAGAAATACATTTCTTCCTTGCATACATATTGATAGAGCCTCCTGAATACCTGGGTTTATAGAAGTCTACTTGTGCTGAGCTGCAACATGAACAGAAAAGGATTAAGCAACCAGTGAGCAAGAGCTGGGTATGGATAACCTTGCAGCGTTGTGGCAAGGGTAAAATGACTGCCCAAGAGTATGAAAGGAATTCCGAATCTGTTTTACAAAGCAGCAGTCCGTCTTCCAGGCCTCCGTAAAGAATGCAGTGTTGGTCAGCCCGTAGGACCCCTCCGAGCATTATTTATGGTAATAATTTCATTAAGGAGCATAATGAGCAGCTTTGTTTACTGCGTGGCTTCTGAGTAACTCAACAACTTACTGATTGCTGCTAGATTTCAGGGGAGAGAGGGAGAAACGCTCTGTCCTCGGTGTGCGTGGCTCAGGCTCCTCAAGGTTGTGTGTGGGGCAGGACATCTTGGGGCTGTCTTGGATGGAAAGTGCAGCAATTCCGTGTCAAAAGAAACACACTGGGAGTCTTCAGTAGTTTAGGAATCAAATTGAAACAGAACAAGATGGGTAAGTGAGGTAAACCATCTACTGAGGTCAGGTGCAGTAAGTTTTCTGCTTTACAGTAATGGGGGATCAGGCAAGGGAAGTGGGGACAGCGCAGCTGAAGAATTCACATATCTTAAATATCTCCACTGAATGGAGAGCAGAAGAATTTAAGTATTAGGAGGTTAGAAACTCTGCTCACATTCGGCTGCTTTGCTGCATCCTCGCTCTCCCTCGTGGACTGAGATCATAGGTATTTTTGGCATCTATAGCTGAGGTGCGTAGAGTGGGAAGAATAAAAGTACTTCTAGGTCACCACTCCGGAGAAGATGGATGAGGTGGGTGTAGTGGAGCTTTTACCATGGGCGTGGAAGCAGACATGACAGGGAATGGGTTCTTTATCCCAGGAATGGGTCAGACCTTCCTAATCTGATCTGGTGTGAATAGTGAGAACTTTGTGGTGTTAATACCCCGGCTGGAAGGTGAAGGGTGGAGCAGGGAGGCCACTGAGGAGCTGTGCCTGAATTCCCAGGGGTGTCTGTTCCCCTTTGGATGTGGCTTGGTGCTGCTGAGATTCCAGATTCCATCTGGAAAGAGGAAAAAAAGAAAGGGAGAAATCTGCACTGTGGGGAAATGGGAATGTAGTGTGTTTAGAACAAATGTGATTAATAGACGTGTGCCTGTCACCACTGCGATGGCGCCGGTGCCTCCATCGCGGCGGCTCGCGCCGAGGTTGGCGAGCGTGGAGCCCTCTCCGCTCCCGGATTCCGGATTGAGCACGGAGCAGCTCGGGGCGTCCCCGGGTACCGCCGTGCTCCTGGGAATGAACCGGGCTCGGCGCTGAGCGCTCTTGGCTGAGGCTGCTTTGTTAAATGGTGCTTTGCTTGGAGGACACGGAAAGGGGCAAACACACAGTGAGACTCGAGTCGTTTAACTTAAATCACCCTCCCCCTGCCCACTATTGACATATCAAGAGACCCAATGAGGCATGTTTAATTACACATGCTCCCAGTTTACAATCAGTCTGAAGACAGTGATTTTTTTCTTTTCCTTCTGACGCAGCAAGGAAAGATTTGATCCTGCAAGAGGTCTTATTAGCTGTAATATGATAAGGTTGTTTTGTTTTGTTTCATTTTAAATCTAAGTGGAATGGTTTTATCTTCTAGGTCAAATGATTTAATCTGATGCACTAATGTTACACGGTTTAGCGATCCTTCTGCTCCCCTTCTGCTTGTAATAAGTGACAGAAGTACAGCTTCTTGCTTGATAAATGGGTTAACAGTATTCACAAGGCAGGTAATAGAAATCCATATTAATAGGTGGAAATTGGCTCTTGATGCCGGGCAGGAGAGTCTAATGAAAGTATTATTGTTTTAGCTTCCAGCTCCTTTGGAAGCTGCAAGCTAAATGCCTGTATTACATTCTTATTACCTGTTTATCACACCATATAGCTGAGTGGATGTTTATTAAATTACATTTGTGTTTAATGCCTGTTTGTATACTTTTCACCGAACGTGTTCTCAAAGGAAATTTTCTGGCAGCGTTTCAGAAAGGCACACTCTTTTCCCATTCTCTTTTTATAAAATAAAACCATTGTTGCCAGCTATCAATATACAATTGGTTTGGAAATTAAATTGTTTCCTGCAAAGCTGTAAGAACCAGCTAACCTACTCTATTTAATTTAGGAAATAAATATTTAAAAATCAGAAGAACGCACTGTGTTCTTGGGTAGCACCGATTCTATTCTAGTCCTTAAAAATACCCAAGATCCCACGCGCTGGGCTTACCTAGTTTCAGCTTTAATTTAGCATTAAATTGCTTCATCAGGGATTTTATATATGACCTTCTGTATGTTTGTGATTCTTTTGAGAATATTTAAAATAGTACTGAATACCATCAAAGGTAAGAAATTAGGAGCCTATTTATCATCTCCCTACTTATGGTACTTCTCCAGGTTCGCAGTTATATTTTCTTCTTAAGAAGCACTTTCATGTCGTTCTGTCTAGATTTTAAAAAATGCCAAGGCAGCACAGCACAAATGTTCCCATGCATCCCATACGTGGACGAGCGGATGGATCTCGGAGGCTTTGGGAAATTCAGTGAGGAAGAAGAGGAAGAGGGGCAGCCCTTTCATGCCAACACGGTCCCCGCGGGTCCCCGCGCACCCAGGGGCCCACGCGGTGTTGTCGCTTTGCCAGGGCCCTGGTTGTGTCCCTAGTGCCTCCCCGTGACACCGGGTCCCTTTGGAACCAGTGTCCCCCAGGAAGGGCCAAAGAGTCCATAGAGCCCTGCCTAGGTTTAAGTTGATGGAATATTAAGTCAATCCTTCACTATCCTCCTCAGTTCCATGTTGCCATTTGAGCCATGCTTATTTGCTTATATTAAAAAAATAATAATAATCCAGAGCTGCTACTTATGTTTGCACTCTCTGCTGCAGATAATAATACAAATACCATCCGTTCTGTTGTGATCAGATTAATCACTTAATCATTTTTAGTAAAATTTTGCTGCCAACTCTTCTTTAAAGAGCTAATCTTTGTCATTAGCGGGTCCTTGACACGCACAGTGCGCGGGCTTTCAAGTTACAGGGATCGAAAAACAATGCTAGAGAAAAGGCTGTCATGCTGCACTCCTGCTTGATGGCAATTTGCATTATGGATTTCATAGAACTATTCAAAACACGGCTGAAGCAATGCTGCCTCTTTTGTAAGTGCTGGAGAGACAAATAATAAATCAGTGTCCTGGAGGAGGTGGAATGTGTTATTTGGAACAGATTTTAGCAGGTGTGTGCACTGGGTTTTGAAATTTAACTATCTTGAACTGACAATCTGGTATCTTAAGAGCCACTTGAGTTGTTACTTAGATTTTATATGTGTATACAAAAATCTATAAAAGTTTACCTTGTACATATAGATAAGGAGTTTCTGCCTGTGTGTATGAAGACAGAGAGAGAAAAACTCGTTATCTCTGCAAAGAATTTTACATGTCATGGGAATAGGCTCTTTAAACTGTTATTCTTTCAGTTTTAATAATCTTAGTTCCTTTTCAGTACTTGTACCTCTGCTTTACCTTTATGTTCACTCAGTTTGAAAAAAGACTCTATGGACTAATTAGTTTCATTTCTGCTTATGCTTGGTCTCTAATAATTTTCATTCTTGACTTCTCATATCTAGATCAATGCATCAGTATGTTTGCTGCAAACACTGCAGGGAATGAGTTTTCTCTTTTCTGCATTTCATTAAAACACACTGCAGCGCTTCTTGGCTCGGCATATTGCAAAACCTTTAGGAATATGGGTCAATTTGACTGAAAATATCTCTTTTAAAAAAGCGTGCATAGCTTTCCTGAATTGTGTTTCTGTACACATGGCAATAGATTGTTTTTCACCTAGTAAAACAATGTAACAGGTTTTACTGAGCTGAAGTTTCCTGAAAGATTTCCAGGAAAACTTCACTGCTTTCTGCCCTGCCTTCGTTTCTTTCTATATTCCAGGCACCGTGTTAGTTTTCCTGTTTAGTGACGTGCTTTAAGATAAGACCTTGAAAGTTGCTGCTTGTGCCGGCCTTGCGTAAGACTTTGCATTTTTGCCTGTAATTCCCCTCTCGCTCTCCGTGCGCAGGGAAGCTTTGGGAGCTGGGATTGTGCTTGCAGCCCTCAGCGTGCACAGCGCAGAGATCCTGCAGCTCCCTTGCAAAGCGCAAAAGCAGCTGCTGCAAGCGAGAGCCGTGTCGGGAGAGGGAATAGGAGCAGGACAGGCCTCCTGGCAGCAGGCAGGGAGAAGGCGGGTGCCGTGGGCGCGGGTGGCGGTGCCCGCGGAGCGGCGCTTGCGCGGGCGCCGGGGCAAGGTCAGCGCCGCTGCGGCGGCAGAGCCGCCGGCAGCAATGGCACGCCGAGGTCACGCCGCGAGGAATGCAGCCGCACCGAAGAAAGGGACGTTTTAAACCTCTATTTACTCAGAAAGGGTGGCGAGGCATTGAGCTTGCACGGTTACAACCCTTCGGTGGAGGATTAGGAAGCCTTGTTTTCGGCTCTCGCTGGGATTTTTTTTCCTCTTGCTTTGACACTCTGTTTTTAGAATCGAACAATTTTTAGCTTATCACTGTAATTACTTACGCCTGCTTTTGTTTCTTGCAAAGAAAGGTATTTCTTAGTGCAAAGAGAGACTGCTAATTTTTCAAATTCTGAACAGATTATGCTCCAGTTCATTTACATTTTTTTTGTTCAAAGTGCCTATAGAGAGCGACACACTGTTCATAGAGTTTGTGTATATTGTGCTTTGCCTTTAACCTATTTGAGGGTAACTGCTGTGTGGCAGAGCTGAGATTTAACAACTCTGAAAGGGAAAGGTTTTGTATTCAGGACAGCAGTTAAGTCCTGGAGAAATCAGGAGCATTCAGGTCGTGTCTGTCCGTGGTAGTTGCACTCATTTGTCAGCTGGTGTGTTGTGTTGCAGACGGGCAGTGTAAAAACTCTCCTTTGTATTTTGCTTACCTCGGTTAGGACCTAATTTAAATGCAAGCTTATAGGCCATTCTTAGACTTATGTTCATATGGAAACAACTTCAGTTTACATCTTCATCTAATCTGATGCAGATTTTCCCGGATCAGATCCTGTTTAGGATCTTCCTACCACTAAATTCCGTCAAAATCCTGGAAGTTGAGCAGTCCCCGGCTTTGTGGGAGGCTGCGAACGATCTTGTTCTGCTGTCGGGTTTGGCGCGCTGGCAGGGTGAGAATAGGGTTTGTCTTTACGTGAGAAAGGTTGGTATGCTGGAGATGGGATTGCTTTGACTGATGATTTTAATACTGCTACTTGCTCAGCGTTTCTAAACTACAAAATGACATTTTTTAAGAATTCACATCTGTTTCTGCAGTGACTCGAAGCCACTGAGTTTATGATCAGGATAAGCTTTAATATTTTACTGTTTTCCGGTGGTGCCCAGGGCGGGGGGCAGTCTGTAAGGAGCGGCCGCCGTGTTTGGTGCGTGCGGTTCTGTGCCGCCAGGCCAGGCCTCGCGCGCCTGCCCGCTCGCCGAGCGCCCTGTTCGCACAACAGGAGAAACGCGACCGGCTCGTGGGAGCTTGTCGCCCCCAGAACCACTATTCCTATGGCAGGTGACTCCGGAAAGCTCCGGTATTTCCAGCCCCATCTGCTTAGCCACCTGGAAGGACCCTGGAAAGTGGGGAGCTGGGATGAAGCATCAGCTTGGGCCGCGGTGGCCCCGTTTGAGGTGGCTCCTCGTGGGGCTCCGAGGGCTCCTGACGCCTCGTCCCGCCCGGAGGGGCTGCGGCCGGGGCCGTGCGGGCGCCGCGGGGCGGCTCTCCCCGCCGCGGGCGCGCGGAGCGGGCGGAAGCAGCTCGGAGCCGCGCGCCGCCTTCCTTCCTGTTCGCAGAAGCGGGAGCGCGGCCGCGAGCTGCTGTCATTTCACATAACCCGCCGCCCCTTCTCATAAGGGGCAGTTACAGTAAGCGCGGCGAGGCTGGGATTTTTGACTTTGAAGTGTTTCTTTTTTCCCTGCTACGGTGGAGGGGATTTTTGCTTAAAATCAGAGATCTTATTCTGATGAGCGATGATGCTGTGATAGAGGTTGTCCCCTGTTTGATTTTGAGGAGATTTGCTGTTTTGTTTTTGTTTTTTTGCCTGCAAAATGTTGTTTCAGTGTCATCTGAGAGTGCCCAGCCTGTCCCTCCGTCCCATGCTGACCTCAGTGCCATGGCCTGGGATCATCCCGAACTGTTATCCCAGTGAATTAACACGAGTGACGTGGCAGCTCCTTTTCCCTCTGCGCAGGCCCTCCGTGGCCACGTGTCCCTGTTGGTGTGAAGCCAAATCAAGCGATGAGCGGTGGACGAGGGTTCCCTGCGCTTGGTCAAGGCTGCTTTTAGCTCTGGGGAAAAGTCCTCGCTTGGAGTGAGCAAGAGAATGGAAAAATGTGGCTTGTCGAGAAGCCCTCGGGGATGACCAGGGTGCTCGGCCAGGGCTGGCGTCTCCCTCGGCGCCTCTGTCCCACGGAGCAGAGGGACGATGATCCGGCCTCAGCGGCGCCAGCAAAGCTCTGCTCTCGTTCCTTAACCTGTGCTAACAACTTAGTGTGATATTGCACAGCGGGAATATCCCTCCAATGCTGCATTTTCCTGCATTACTGCTGTTTACAGTAACCTAATCCAGCCAGGTTGTGTACCTTGAGCCTTTATTTAAAGGAAAACAAAAATAAAAAAGAGTCTATGAAATCTTTTTTTTCCAAAATCTTTTTTTTTTCCTCCAATCAGAAGGAATCTGTATTAAAATGGCTATAAAATGCAGGGCAGTTAGTTCCCTACTAGCAGCACGATGTACTTTACATATGAACAGTAGTGCAGCGCTTTGCAGAAAATGTGTTTTTGATATAAAGATTATCAGGGCTGCCACCCCTCTTCCCCCGTGTAGTGTTGGACTCACCGCAGCAAAATTGCAGAGCTCCGAGTGCTCTTTCAGCATTTGTTCATCTGCATTATTTGTAGTGACTGTTGTGAGCTGAAGAAAAGAGGAAGTTTAAATTTCTAGCAGTTGTGCATCCCTCCACAGTTAACGAGGCATCTAATTTCTCTGCAAATCCAATTTTACCCCAGCCTTGGCAGGAGCTTCGAATGTGCTGCAGTATTTTCCAGTTTGCTTCTGTCACTTTGCTCTTATGTGCGTGTGTCCAGCTCCATCTATTTGAGAGTTTATTTATTTGGAATATGAGATAAAGAACTGGCTCTGCATGGGCGCCGCTGAGCCACCTTTTGGCTGCCCAATTGCCCTGGGCCCGAGCAGGCACCCAAAATAGCCGGCGCTCCATAGCGCCCGTCTCGCTCGCGGGCCCTTCTCGCCCCACGCTCTTGGGGCTCAGAACGAGTCCTGAGCAACTGTGACCATCTGCTGGGTGGCCCAGCGCTGCCCTTGTGTTATTTTGGTCACCACAAAAGCAGCGCTGCCTTTCATAGGACAGCGCATGGGACCTGCACCCTGTGCACCGTCTAGGGTAGAGAGGATGCCCCACATGAGGCCACCCCTCTAATCACAAGCCCCTTGGGGCGCTGCTCGTCTCTTGCCCTGGTTTCAGACAGGTTCCCAGCTCCATGGGGCTGTGACCCCAACTACTACTGCGAGGAATTGCTGTGATTCAAGGAATGGCGACTGAGGATGGATGGCGGCGAGGTGGCATTGCTGCAGCTTAAAATAGGAGATGGCATAATGAAGTTCTTAGGCTAAATGCCAAAGTAAAATTAGCATTTAACCTCCCTCTTCGTGTTTGCCTGTTAATTGGGCGTCACCATCTTTATTGGCATAGCTTTTAGAGATTGTTTCGGCTATATTAGCCTGATTGAAATGTATTGCACAAAATTATATCCGTCAGTGTGTTCTCCTGGCGGGGGCTTAGGTCGTCCAACCCACAGCTGGGAATGGTATTTATTTCACTTGCTCTATTGCAGACATGCAGACGCGTACGCAGCCCTCCGGCTTGCGCTGTAAGAATCTGTCTGCAAAGTGAAATACTAAGCACGTGTTAGGCTGTGCACGGGATTCCAAACTTGTTTAAGCAAAAAGAAGTTGTGGGGAGAGAAGAGAAAGGAGGGAATTGCATTGGCTTGCAATGAAACCATCTCTCCCCACTCAGCTGAGACTTCCCTAACCAGGTCAGAGTAGGGGCTATCACTTTAGGGCTTCTCCAAGCATCCTGGCTTGTTGGACAGAGAGGATTTCCATCACATCCTTTCTTGGGAATTCCTTTCCGAGTGAAGGCTACTGCAGTGCCTTCCATCGGATTTTATGCCACGTTTCACTGGCCCGTGCAAAGCAGCTTCCCGCCGCGGCCGGCGCCTTGCCGAGCTCCGTGCGGCTCCGGGGCCCTTCCCCAGCAGCCCCGCACGGGATCCCGCGCCACCAGACAGGCAGTTGGCATTTTAATAGCTCCCTCATTATGTGTTTGTCTGATCTTGTCAATATTTTGCATTTTTGGATTTTTGCCGAGTGCGGACGTTGAGGGCTGGCAGATCGATAACTGTATTGCCTGCTTTTTAAACCACTTCAGCACAGCCCATTTCTATAGCCCGGTACTTTGGCTGCAGAGCAGTCGTCCCAGCATGGCAGGCAGAAGAGTTGAACCTGAATTTGGTGTCTGAAGAATTACCTGATACCTGTATCTGAATGCAAGCATTTATACTTTTTAAAACAACAAAAATACAGGCATTAAATCTTCCTCGCAGGATCCAGTATCATATTGATCACCAGGTGAGCATGGGTCTTCCAGCCCTGCGTAGGGAAGCCTCCGACTTCAGCTTCACTTTATCCCACCTGTGTAATGAGGGCTTTTTGTCTCATGTCAGCTTGAGCTAACAGCAGAAACCCGAAATGCAAATTGCACCTTTAGGGCCCCCTTTGAACCGCTGCCGTTGATGCTAGGTTTATCTTCATTGTTGTCTAAAGCTTTGGAATTATAAATGTTTTTGTTAGACATACACACTTTCTTTTCCACGTAGTGCAATTATTTGTATTGCACAGGGGTTTTGAAATAGGTCAAATACAGTGAGTGCAGAAACAATAGAATCTTGACATCTTTATATACACACAGGTATGAGGAAGGAGAAAATAAGCGCTGCTATCGTGGTAAAGACTGTGATGCTCCTTTCATTCTTGAAAGAGCTGACCCTGGCAGTTGATAGGCAGAGGAATATCTGCTGAAAAAGCAGCAAAGTTTCTGGTTATTTCAGTAGTCCAAGTCTAAGTATATTAAAGAATATTCTGAATATGGGCTGTTCATACATATGTATCACAGACAAGCACTTGGGTACCTGAGCAGAAGTGTGTATGATAGAGGAAGAAGAGGAGCACTGGGACCTGGTGGGATCTGTGCCTGGCCTTGCTGGAGGCACACAGGGGTGCTGGGGAATGTCTGGGCAGAGGAGCAGGGAAACCAGCAAGTCTTGCTCCTTGAAATGCCTGCCAGGAAAGGGGACGGAGGAGCCCGGGAAAGCCGAGTGCAGATGCTTTGCCGGGGGAGGCGCTGGGGGTTGCGTTCTTCTCCTTGCAGTCAATAGGTTTTGTTCAGCTTGGGAAGACAGCGGCTCTTCCTGCAATTGTTCCCTGCGCTCATGTGGCCGGCGGGTTGGGGTCCAGCCCACTCCTGGACCTGGTTTCTAGTGAGTCCTGAGCGGTTTGATGGTGGCCAGGAACGTGCTTCGTGCTGGCCGAGGCTGCTGACCCTTGGCACATGGCAATAAACACTATCACGTTTTTAAGAAGCAGCAAGACATTCCTGCATGTCCATGCGTTACTATTGGAGTTGAGCGCAAACTGGTAGCAAGCAAAGGAAATGTACTTAAAGACCAAAGTTACCGCTCCTTTCCTCCCTGCATTTTGAATCCAAGAGCTTCTAAGGTTTTTAGAAGGCAGTTAGATCCTTTTCACACACCTAAAGCTAAAGCTCTACACAGCGCCTGGAGACCCCACCACTTGGCGGGCCGGGAGCCTCCCCCAGGCCAGCTCCTCCTCAGAGCACAGCTGTGTGTCCCGCTCGGAAATACTGCATCGCACGGAGCTTTGCTTGAGCGAGCTGCTCATGGGGACACTCCGCTGTGTTGCTGCAGAGCCGATTTCTCCGGCAAGGAGAAGGAAGCGCCCTGGGAAGGAACCTGCGGTGGGGGAAGGCGCTTCCGCAAACGAGAGGTCCCGGCCAGCGCCGCCGCGTCTTCCCTGCCTTGTTCTTCAGTCAGGCAGTGCCGTGTACGGCGCTTCAACCTGCGGGTGGGATTGCAAGTTAATTCTTAACTGTTTGTAACCAAATATAGCCCAGGCTTGACTTTTTCAGAAATGCTCGGCAGTATAAACATCCTGGTGGAGATAGCGGGTGATCAGAGAGAGCCTGTAGGTCCCCAATGACGGAATAAGCCGTGTTTCTCTTGGCACTGAACAGCAAATACAGAATGTAAGACACTGTTTTTTTTTTTTTTTAAAAAAAGAGCAGTAACCCAGAAGAAGGAGTTTTTATTACGGGTGGACAGGTGGACTCTGGTGCCTTTTACCTTTAAAAGCTACATTTTACATTTATCTTTCCCAGATCTTGTATAATGGAAATGAATCAGGAAAAGTGTGTCTCAGTTTAAGGTCTTTAAGAGGAAAAGAGTAAATTTGATTAGAGAAATACATGTTGTATTCCACTTCCTCATTCCTTGTGTGCTCATTTACACTTAGATAAAGTGAACATAAAATGCTCCCAGGTGAGACGAGTGTTATTTTGCATGTGCTGCCCAAAAGGTTGTGCAAAGGAGCAAGGTGAACTAGGTCTTCACTGGCTTTTCCCCTTGGGTTTTTGAATGGGAGCAAAACTGAGATACCTGTGAAAGGGAGAGGTAGAAATGTAACTGCAGGTGCCTCCTAACTTGTGTGCTTAATCACTGTACAGCATTTTTGTGCATCAGCACCTATCAGGTCTATACAGAGCTCCAGGAACGCTGCCTCTTTAGCAGTCTGCAGTGGTACCAGAAGGAGCTCAATATGGGCTGAGTTTATTTGAGGCTCTTGCAAAGTTAGTGCAGTTGAAGATGTGCTGTTTATTTCAAGTTTAAGTACAAATATGTATAAAAGAGGGTGCCAGCCTTCTTCATTTAAAAACAAAAAAAAAAGAAAACAGGCGGTGTGTTTGGCTTTTAATTTGTACTTGACCCCAGGTCCGACTCAAATATTTGTGTAAGGAAGGCTGTGCTAAAAAGCGGAAGGTCAGGCTTTGGTAGGCTCCTTACACACAGGACGGGTAAAAGCTGTGGTGTTATGCAAGGTTGACATTTCCTGCCTAATTTCTGTCTTCCTATCCCAACTCTGGCAAATCTAGTGGCTGCGGCAGGGGAGGCCGCCCCTCAGGTCCCTGCAGTGCCCGGCGGCTGCAGGACAAGGAGCCTCAGGAGCCGCGGCCGGCCGGGGCACGTGGGCGACGGGCGCCTGCGCTGCCGGGGCAGCTCTGCTCAGCGCGCCGTGCGGGTCTCGCAGCTGCGGGAGCAGCCGGCTCCCTGCTCCGGAGCTTCTGAAATGGGTCCCTGTGACGCAGGTGGGAAACGGCCATGGTCCCCAGGGAGGCTGGCAGCAGCTTTGTGCAGTGGTGGGGACGGAGGTGACGGTCCCAGGTGCGGCTGGCAGCAGTGCAGTGAGGCCGTGGGAAGGAGCAGGGGTCCCGAGCAGAGAGGTCCCGCAGCCCAATCCCCATCTCACCCATCTACACACTCTCGCCATAGCTGAAAGGGGATGTTCCTCTGCATCACTCAGGAAAACAAAGAGGTCCTGGCCATCCGCTCCGGTGTTTCGGGAGCTGTGCTGGTCCCTTCGTGTCTGCAGTTTGTCATGAGCACTGGCAGTGACGGCACCAGCTCCTTGCCACGGCAGGGCCCTTTCTGCAGCCCCTCTCCACGGAGCTCCCTACTCCCCGGCACACGCCTGTGTTTCCAGCAGGGAGGAAAGGCAGTTTTCCTGGCAAAAGAGCAGATTTGCTGGCAGCTGTGATAAATTAATACAGAAAAAGCATATAAGTATTTTGCCTTCATGCCTTCCCACCAGTGGGGAAAGCATGTTCTTGGGCTTGAAAGCTTTCAGGGGAAGCAGTGTAGTTCTTGTGGGCAAATTGAAATGTCAGAACTAAAAGACAACAATAGGTTTTTTCATCCTAAGCTAGGCACATACCGCTTAGATGTTCTGACCTTTCAGCAGCGCGTTTGCCCAGCTCTCCCTGTCATGGCCATGGCAGAGGTAGTTTCCTGCCACTGTCCAGGACGCGGAGCGTCTTCCTGCAGTATCATTGCTCCTAAGTAAGGCTCAGACTTGCAACCAGCCACCCCTACCTGCAGTGGAGCAGAGGGAACTAATGAATGCAATTTATTTGAAAAGCCCCCAAAATGACCCAAAGAATGTTAATAGCAGAGTGTTGGACACCATATAGCAATGGCAGAGAAGATGAGTGTCAGTTGGGAAATGTTCAAGAGGCTGAAAGTTTCCTAAAGGATTTCAGGTTATCAGACTCCCTTGAAATTAAATTGGGGCATAGTTCTGCTGTGCTCATCTGCAAACCTCAGCCAAGGCACACAGTCAAAAAAGGGGCCCCTCTACATAGTTCTCTTTCCCTCTCTGTTAGCAGGACATGCAGGATCCCATAAGATCTTCTGTAAATCAAGGCCTCCAAGGCTGTTTTCTCCTTGTGTCGCTCCAGCCTTGTCGCATCCAAATCTGTGCAAAGTTCAAAGATTAATCGTCTGATTAACAGAGCGGTTCCCATAATCAGTTTGTTCTCCCTTTGTAGCAAACCTGCAGTTCTGAAATACCTCATCACGCTCACCCTGGAGCATTTCCTACGTACTCTGTCTTGCCCAGCTGCCATGGTTGGCTCTTGGAACTAATGTTGCTGTAGCCTTTTCCAAACCTGCCTCCGGAGAGTGCAGGAGCTGCCCAAAGGCTGCCGTGAGACCGATCAGCAGCGGTGCAGAGTTTCAGGCTCCCTTTCCCCTGCAGAGCATCTCCTTCCTAAGCTCCGCAGGATGCAGGGCAGCGCAAGGAGCATGTTTGATGCAGAGCAGTGCAGGGAATGCGATTCCTGCTCCCTGTTCTGCCTCCTCGGGTGTTGTGGCAGATAACTGCAGCCTGGCCCCCAGCAGTGATGGCACTTGGTAGCCCTCCAGGATGATACGTGGCACTCAGGAGCAAACACATGTTTTTTTCACATGAGCATGAATGTAATAAAATGGCTCGCTGATTTAAGATGCCTCTTTGTCAAAACAAGATGTGGCTGGATTTAGAAATTGGCATCATTTGGCATGTTTGATCATTAACTTCTCTTTCGAAGCTGTGACCAGAAATTTGTTGTGAACCCATGGGCACGTCCTGCTCTGAAACCACCTGCAGGATCCTTCCCTGTCCTCGGTTTTTCAGCCCAGTGCAGACTCGGAGTGACGCAGGGTTGTGTTTTCCTTAGAAGAGGTCACGGCAGCCCCATCCCTCCTGCATGGTCATTCCCAAGGCAGATTCCCCATTTAATCCTTTGGTCCACTTCTGTCCTGCTCAAGAGTGTGCATGGAAACTTTGGTCCAAAATTGGCCTGTTTGCTGACCTACTTCCCTTTCCCTGTGTTTTGGGAGGCAAATTGAACGTGGTGAAGAGACGAAGCTGTGTTAGCTACGCAGCGTCCTGCTGGGATCGCTTCAGAACGTAGGGGCTAAAGATAGAAGTGCACCATTGAGATGCTAAAAATACTGCCCAGCTCTACAGTCCTTGTTCAGCATTTCGAATGCTGAGAGCTGGCTTGCACAGACAAAGGGGAGATGCAGGTTTGCAATCTGAATATGCAAATGAAATCCTGATATTGCAAATGCGCAATCATTTGCTCAAATCTAAAAAGACCACTTGTATTCTTGAAGTAAAGCGCTGGCAAGATTAAGAGTTTAATCAGTCAAATAGGGTGTCATCAGAAGTTAGTGTGATTGGATGGCAGAGCGGAGACTTTACTGCAAAACAGAAAAAAAGATCACTTTGTGTGATTAAGGTCAGATTTTATATTCCACATGTTGATGCTTCGAAGCATGTTGTCTGATAAATCATCTCTTATTAGCACAGTGGGTTGCAAACAATTTCTTCTTTTACATTTATATGTGTGATTTAGTAAACAGTATTTTAATATCAATGGGAACGCGTGCTATGCTTCATAGCTTTCAACTGTGTGACCTTTAAAGGCAGAACAAAGGCTTAGAAATTAGGGTTTACATAAAACTGAGAAGTGCAGAAAGCTTGAAAGGCTCTGTAATTCACTTCTGCAGCAAGAACACCATTTTCTCTAACATTGTTTGCACAAGTCAGCATTTATGTTGTCAATTTGCGGAGATGAATGGGTGATTAACATTGCATCTAGGACAGAGGGGAACCCGTATCTATAACAAGTCGAAAAACTGTGCTTAAAGACTGAGTAACTTAAGCATTGCCTCTTCTGATGGAGAAAATTTCTGCAAATCCTGCACAGTTTTAATTCACTCCTTTAGTCAGTTGTAGTAAAAAGAACAAAGAGTGAAATCCAATCACCACTCAAGTCAGTGTCCTAAAATATTCATTCTACTGAGGCCAAGATTTCAATCATTTTATAAAGGATGAGGGCGTTGGGGTCGGGTGAGGGAATGTGTTTGGTTTTATTTATTTGTATATTTATTTGATGTTGCTATTTTGCAGAAGCCTTTTAAGTCTCAGGGTAGTAGTATAAATAAGAGGCACCTTTCAAAGGGTGCATGTTGGAGGAGCCAGAGCTCCTTCTCACAGTCTTCTCAGTGGTCCAGGAAGGAAGCCTACAAATAACACGTTGCCAATGAACCGCGCTGCTATTCCAACTGATGCACACTGAGAATAGGGGAGCTGCTATGGAGGGAAAGATGAAAGCAGAGGATAAAAGGAAGGAGTCATAGACAAATTAAATATCACTCCTAGAGTCCTGTGCTCTGCAAAACATTCCTGCATCTGGCTCTAGACAGGCTTCCCTTTACAGCCACATACCGTGAGAGATTCACTAGATCCATGACCTTTTTAATTTAATTGAGGCCTGATTTTATGGTTCTGTATAATTAGTGTGCTGTTTACTGCATTGTATATTGAAACACAACGGAAACTCCAAAAGGCTGACAAAGAATTGCATAAATGGGCAAGAGAGGTGCCATTCAGACCATTTCCCCAGCTTGCCCACATATACCACCTTTCTTAGTGATGTGCTCCAGTTTCTGATACCACTTAGCAGAAAATCCCCACTGCTCTTTTAAATATTTGTTCCTTGCTCAGTCTAACAGTGCTCTAGGGCCTCTAGTGCATTATTTTCGACACAGAAAGTGAGTGTGGGGCCATTTAGCAGCCCACTGTGCAGTGCCACCCAGCACTAGCATTTGAGAACAGGCACACAGGTAAAGTTAGAGCTGTAACTCTTTGGGGGAATAAGTAGACGTATTTCAGCTGTTGATAGAAAAATGCCTTGTTTTTTTTTCAGTCTGAAATCCCATTGTTTCTTACTGTTCTGAGAACTTAGAGAACTTTTTTTGCCCCAGGGTTGACCTAATTGAAGGCTTTGCCTCCGGGCAGTTAGCTCCCCCACCGTGGCTTTAGACTAAAGGGAGCCTGTAGTCTGGTAAAACTGCAGGAGTAAACCTTCCAGGATTTTAAAAAATAATGCCATGTTCAGCAGAAATACTACTTTATAATGCAGGAATTCATACTTAGATCCCGTTGACTTGTGGTAATCGCATGACTAAGCCAATGTTAGGGACTGGAAAAGAAGCAAGAAAAGTATCTTTAAAATCCCAGGGGACTTAAGCAGCAGAAACATCACTTCTTGCTCAGTTGAGAGTATCTGCAATTCACTGTCCTAGCTATCGCCGTGAGAAATTAATGTAGTCTACAAAATTATTGCAAAGTGTTCCAGAGGACTTTGAAATTAATGGACTATAAAAAAAGATATAAAACAATACTGCTGGTATTAAAACTGAGGTAAGATGAGGTAATAGTGATGGAAAGGCATTGAGTCTAAGATTGATCTTGATTTACAGCCGATTATGAAAAAAATGCTCTTGTGCTACAGCTCAAAACACAGAAAGGCAGAGAACTTCTCCTATCTTCAGCTGTCTAGTTAATAACCCTTGTCATTAGATGGAACCTGGAAGTTACAGTGCACAATATGCATGACGTGATTGCTCTTAGTCTGCAGATGACTAATTAAGAGACATTTGTACAGGAATCTTCTTCTAGCAGTACAACACAGGAGCATAGACTAGTCCTGTTCCTCCAGATCCATTTGCCAGCTGAACTTTTTCCCCTGGAAAAAAAAATGCATTTTTAACAAAGTCATTTAATGCAGAAAGCGGATGAATTACTGACGAAAGACAAGATAGGATGGTTCTGATCATTTGTTTTGGTAGGACAAGATCTCTATTGGTGCCTTTAAAATGAGATTGATAATTCTGAGCTGAACTGCTGGTTCTGGAGAAACTAGCTGGAGAAATAGGTATATTCTTGTTTTGTTTTGTTTTGTTTTGTTTTTCTCCTTGGAACTGATTCTACATTGGCATTTTCACATTGACGTTGGTGATGTTGCCCCTAATTTTACACAAGAGTAATCAGAAGAACCTTGTTCGCTGACTTGCCCCTTTTGTGGCCTGTTAGGTGATTCAGTTCAGGGCAGA
>JAVCKT010026239.1:0-49693 GCA_032273925.1 Rhynchotus rufescens | reverse complement strand
TGCATTCACATAAATCAATATGAGAAAACAGCAATCGTAGCATTTCTTTTAATTTGTGATTAAAATTTATAAAAAGATAAAACAGAACACTTTTGCTAGTGTGGGCTGAATTTCCTCTCAGTTTCTGTGGTTTAGGGTTATGACAAGATCGCATCTTTCTGGGTTTGTCTAGTCATGGTGTTTGAATTTTTGTCCTTACCAGCTAAACCAGGCAGTTCCAAGTATTTTCAGCCAGAATTTCTCTCAAAGGTTCCTTGGGCAAGAAGACAAACTAGACAAAAGGAAGTGGCAGAGGAGAAGAGAATAGATCCTTAGCTCTTAAGATGAAGTATGTTGTTAGTTGCTGTGGTTTTAGAATCACAAATTAATAAAAGGTAGTAATATTCCCTGATAAGGGAAAATGCACCTTTATTTTCTGGCATGTTCTTTTAACACAGTTTTGGTTTCTTTCTAAGACACAGGCTGACTTATTGAGAGAGTAACTTGAGAGGATTGCAATGAGTGGTGACAGTAACGGGCCAGGGGATCACAGCGTGCTCCTGCTGAGTCGAACGCGGTTTGCTCGGCTGATATAGATTGAACTCTGCAAATAAAGCAGCTGTATTTAGGAGTTATTTTACATGTGTACAGCTTAAGCAGCAATTTTCAATCTAGGTTAATATATGATTGTTTTAGAAGATGGCAGATTTTGTATTTCCACTGCAAATAATAAATTGGGAAGAAACTGTAGTTCTAAACAAAAAGATTCCACATAATGTGTGCAAGCTAGCTAATAACCAATGTTCTTTCATGGCTGAAATGACTATTTACAGTTCCTCTTCCTACATCCTCCCCTCCAATTGCATATTTCCATGAGCACAATGAATAGAAGGAAATCCACCCCTGTGAATTTTCCCTATTCATAATCTTTTCACCCTCACCACGCCTCACTATGAACAGATCTGCAATCTTCCCAGCCTACAAATACGCAACAGTTCCCAAAGAGGACTTCTTTCTGGTACTCCCTAATTGAGAAATCTGAGATATTATTATGTTTGAACACCATGAGACACATCTCTGAAAGCCCAGGATTGTATTGTGACCCTTTTCTGACAATATGAGATGACATTTTTATATTGGCCCATGCTGAAATCACTTGAAATCAGAAGGGGCTGCCAGCCAAAAGGAATAGGAAATATTTCCTTTTAACTTAATCCAGCAGAGACAAAGTGAGTGGTAGTTTTCATTGCTTAAGCCCCCTTGAGTACTTTGTGTAGTCTTGTACACTCTGAGATGTGATGAGTATAGTTAAACATACTCTTTTTGTTCCTAGTGGTCAGACACTGCTTTGGCCACTCAGTAGCCAGGTCAGGAGAGAGCATTTTTTTCTTGGATTCAGACACAGGATATGAGTTTCTTTTACCAAATTTTAGTTGGCTGGTAAGAATGAAACTTTGCAGATGTGCTAAATATGCTGAATTCTTAATGCAATGACAGGTTCTGGGAGTTTGAGTTAAATGGGATCTTTGCCCATGAGCATTTTGGGTTTTGTTGCTCACATGCAAGCCAGCCTGCTACTGAAAACAGCACACATGATAGTTCAAGAAGTACTGCAAGTAGCTGCTGCCTTTTAAAAAGGTAACCTTAGATCAGATCTTCCTTCCAGCCTTCAAACCCAGGATGGAATTGTCACTTTTTTTTTTCTTTTTCCCTGTGAACTGTCCTAAAAGATTAGTAGGTCGTTAAATTCTAGCTAGATTGTGAATTAATAAGCAACTGCAGAGCACAAATCCTTCCAAATTCTGTATCTAGGGCACAGAAATTTGTGAAGTTTTCTTGTTTTAGATGGAAAATTGCCAGGTTCATTTTCTCATTACATGACTGTTTTTGTCAGAACAGATAGAACCATTTTGGGCTGATGGGCAGATAGCTCTCGTTGAAGCTTGTTGAAGCCACAAGAGACTGAAGTCTTGATGGCTGAATGCTGCAAACAGTTTGCCTCTGGCAAACACATACTTCTAGTTTTGGCAGTGGCTCGCGTTTGAGAGAGGCAGACGGAGAGTGATACATTCTCTGGTCAGCTCTGTTGAGCAAACCTGAGACTCTGATTTGCTACTTTGTAGGGGAGAAAAAAACAATTTGCAATTTATCTCGGAAATAAAAGGAGAATTGGAGCCCTGGTCCGCCATGGAGTCTCAGGGGGATGCCAACATTCACAGGCTGATGTGTTGAAGCAGAGCGGACCTGCTCCTAGGCTCAAGTGTCCTTCCACCAGAGGCTGAGCACACTCCTTCTCGGGGCTATTCGGATATGTTGAATCTTAAGCCTGTGGCAGATCTGGTGTCCCCAGTCCCCCTTAAGCCTGTGGCAGATCTGGTGTCCCCCAGATTTTGAAGGCGCTGGTGTCTTGCTGTAGAATCTGCCAGCAAATCCCAACGTCTGTGAGGAAACTCTGAGCTCTACCCACCTTCTCTCATCTGTTTTTACAGTCATTGCTCTCTTTCCTGTAGCAAAGCAAACAGAAGAAGCGAGCACAGAGGTCTGCCAGGGTGTCCCAGGGAAGGGACACCCTGCTCATGGCTCGCTACGCTTCGTGCTGTTAGGACAAGAGAGTCCCCAGCGATCGCTTTGACCTCGACGCTAAGGGGGAGCGCCGCGTGGTCCCTGCGCAGGCGGCCACAAAATGGCAGCGCCTCCCGGGGCCGCCTTGTGCGCGAGGAGGCCGCATGGCTGTGGGAATCGCCACCAGCACCCGGCTCGCGCGCTGGCAGCTGCTGGGGCGGGCAGGGTGGCCGGAGATGGCGATGGGTGCCCTGCGCTTGCTGCAGGCCAGGCTCGGCTCCCTGATTCGCAGCAGAGGCGCCGTGCTACCTCGCTTAGCCCTTGTCCTCGCTGCTGCGCTGACCTAGATAGGAACATCGTGCCCGTGCTGCAGAGCTGGCTGGTGGTGGGGCTGGGCGAGCGCGGCGGCAGCGCGGCCGGGCAGGCTCCCCCGTTCGCCCGCATGGGCCGCGGGGCCTCTTCCCTCCCGGATATTGTGCAGGCCGAGTGGCGGCTGGAGGACTGACGGGCTGGCAGCAGGGCCGTGGAGCAGGCGGGCTCGCGTGGAGGGCGGGCATGGAAACAGGGAACGGCTTATGTGTTACGGAGAGAAAGGAAGACGAGCCACTGCGGGGCAACGCAACTCCTTCAGTGGGCTGCTGAAATCTATTTTAACCGGCCCAGTGCTGGAAAAGCGCCCGATGCCCCGAGTTCTGTGGGGCGGACAAGCGGAGAGAGCCGGGTCTCGGTCTCGCTGAGTTTGCCGCGTCTGCCGTTTATTCCTAGCGCAGCAGAAAGCCCACGGAGAGCTCTGCCCACACGGAGAGCGCTGCTCTGCGCTGAGAGGTAGTGTGTGACAAATTAGATGTTTGCAACCACAGCTGTACAGCTTCCTTGGAAGGAGCAGTGTAAACAGTTATTATTTATTCTTGTTACACTACCATTATGAGCAGGCAGCGCGACTCATTTGTAACTAGGGCCTTTCCCAGAACCACGGCCTTTTCATTTTGAGGTGGTGATAGTGCTGGGGTCGTGTCAGTCTCGCCTTTAAAAGCAGACCCGAGGTAATGGGGACCTCGCAATCCAATATTTCCCAAATCGGAGAACCCGCCTTTGTTTCCTAGTATTCCTGGACGGAAGTTACTGTGTGTATGCTAATGCATTTTAATCAATTTTGACAAGGTCACAAGAGCCCATTCGTCGCTTGTCTGCTTTAGTCCTTCCTGCTGTGCATGAATGAAGCTTTCATGCTGTTACCATGTACGGTCCTCAGTCCTCAGCCAGTCCTGCATGTGCGTATGTGTTTATGAAAATGTTTATATTCACTTCTCAGGTGTTTCATTTGAAAAAAAGGGCTGCCCAGTACACTGAGAAAGGGAAGAGCATGTTTTGGTGCTCTCCTCATTTCTGTTGTCCTGGTCATACAACAGTAGTTATCTCAAGAAAATGGGAGAAAGAGCTGGGTTGAGTCAGGTCTTTCCTAGGAGGTCCAGGGTACATCGGCTTTGAGAGAAGGGTCTCAAGATGTCTGAGAGTAACTGGGATGTCTGAGAGTAACTGGGAGAATGATAAGGATATGCAACAGCAGATTCTCGAGTTAGATCAGAGGCTCCTGGTCCTAAAAGTCCTTGCACATCCGTGATGATCTGCTGGTGTTGCTGCAAGTCTCTAAGCTCAGGCCCCATCATGAGGAGCAGCGTGTCGCTCCCCTGCACTTGTCACACTGCCGCTGTGGCATGTTAATGGAGAGCATTTGAAGGGACTTGGGGACCTGGGGAGGCAAGTGCAGCCGGCAGGAGGTAGCAACCGCACAATGTGCTGCAGGAGAGTGGCAGTCGCGTGTGTTTGCATGTGGAATATTTAAGCAAACCTTTTAGCTACTTCCCCAGCCCAAGGAGAGATTTCTGTACTTGGTTGGCAATTCATACTTAAGTGCCTAGTAAAACACTGCCTTTTTTTTTTTTTCATTTGTTATGTTCTTATCGTGGAAGACTAATGAACCCCAGATGACCCTTCCAACCAAAACTTTGCTATGATT
The DNA here is from genome assembly GCA_032273925.1 of Rhynchotus rufescens. Taxonomy (NCBI): domain Eukaryota; kingdom Metazoa; phylum Chordata; class Aves; order Tinamiformes; family Tinamidae; genus Rhynchotus; species Rhynchotus rufescens. Next base: position 45,135 of record JAVCKT010026239.1, on the reverse strand, counting down.
TGTTTAGTCCATTTCATAACATTTCATGTTACCTTTCTCTCTCAAGTACCAGCCTTAAGTCACATCTATCTTGAGCAAACCCAACGCTGTTGAATTTTATTGAGTTATACCTGTCTACATTGAGGAAAGCTGTTCTTCTGAGTTTAATGGTCCCTCTGTGCAAATATTCAGCAGAGAAATAGAAGTCTTACTTTCCAAGGGAATATAAAACCAACTAATTTCACTGTACCTCTTCTCAGGAGGGCTAGCCAACAGCATCCTATTTAAAGGATCCCCTTCCAGTTCTGGAACAACCATGCCTTCCAAAAGCTATGGCCTTGGTCTGTCTTTTTATATGTAACAGTAGTCTGGAGTAGTGGAGTTTTGTTTTCCTATCACATTCACTCCCCAGTTCAACAGTTAGAAAAATGTTTTCTAAGTGTTTAAAAAGCCCGAACTTCTCCGCGGCAACTCAGAGCACAGGAATGTGCTATGGCAGAAGCAGCACTGGCAAGGGCATGCATGCCAGCATGTCAGCTGGCCAGGAGCAGGAGATCCCAGCAGTTCCTCCCCACGTTTCCCAGGGTGCAGCTTGGGATCAGCCTGTGTTTATCTTGGACGTGTGAAGCTCCTATTAGGATTCTCCATACATGTCTGAATTTAGTTGTGCCGTACCAACATGTTTCAGCATACACAGCACAACATCTGTTGAAATGTGCAACTCTGCCTTATTTTTATCAAAGAAAATAAGGGAAAATAAATTCATCCATCATTAGACCAAGGCTTGGGAAAACACTTAGGCCTTGTTCCATTTCCTAAAGCTAAGCAAATGTTGGCTGCAGGAATAATCAAGGAATAATCAAGTCACTGATGCTTTAGCTGTCTCTGGTGGTGGTGCCACAGCAGTCTCTCGCAGAGCAAAGATTGAGACCACGCACAGCACTGCTGACCAAGGAGGGGAGGAAGAGCAGGCAGCTGAGCTGTCGGGTCCTGGTGACCGTTCCACAGAGAGCCAGTGTCCCTGTTCTGCACCAGCTGTGACCTGCAAGTGGTTTTCAAGCACAACCCGTGTTAAAGCAATGCAGCTGGGAGGTCACAGATGCACAGATTTCTCTAAGGGGCAGCATTTTGAGGAGACATGGAAAATAGCCCTGTAAAAAGGTCTCTTTGCTGTTAATACCATTCAAAACTTCTGTATCCATTGATGGAGGGTAGGTGAATTCCTTCCAAAACCTGATGCACAGGTGTGTAGTGCACAGACCTGCTTTTCCATCCAGCCAGCACCCTGATCATCAGGTAGAATTAACACATGTCCTCTCGCTGTCCTGCAGCGTCCTTTCACTCTCCTCCAAATACCTTGGTAAACCTGACGCTACCACGGGCTGCTCGAGGCGTTCCTGCCCCATTCCCTGCAGCTTCCACGCGCCCTCCCCTGTGCATCCACTTGCAGGGGTTGCACATGTTGTCTGGGAGCGCAGAGGCCGCTGCCATTGACAGCAGTGACTCTTAGGCACAACTGAGAACGTGTAATATTCGGTGTAACTCGCACCCCGCGCAGCCGCCGGGGTCGCAGGGCTGCACGGGGACTAGGCAGCAGGATGGTAGCAACTGCTCTGGGATGTGGATTTTTGTCGTGGCCCTGCATCACTAGTGGCACTTCTAATTGTAGGCTGGGGTTGGGAGAGGCTTTCCTGTAAGAGCAGCAGTGACCCGCTCTGGGTTTCCCACTGCTGATTAGATCCTTTCCTGAATGCCGCCTCCCTCGATTGATAAACAAGAACATAATTCTAATTCTCTTAAGTTGAAGCAGCAGTGCTAATGTCTGATTAATCCTGCGACATAGAGGTCATGGGTGTTAAGAATGAAAGCCACAGATAATTATATTTAAGAGAGATTGCCCTACCACGCTGAATTAAAGTTAAAGACATTGTTTTCAGTTTCACTCTCTTTACATACACTGTGTAAGGAAGGTTTTCTCCCAAGATTTACAGTCCTGCAAACCCCTTATAACCATGACAGTGACATTAACATTTCAATTTTTATGAATGAATTGCAGTTCCTCAACAGAATGAAGCCCATACTGCCATAAATGCATTTAAACTGTTTTTTATATAAAATTTAATTTTTTTTATGTTATTAACTGTTTTGTAAAATCTAAAAGATCTGTAATTAGGAAGCTTGAAAGGTGAAAAACTGCTTAGATACTTGAGATTCTTTTTTAGTTTGATTTGTTTAGAAAGTGTACCAGTTATTTCAGATGCACTGCTTATAAAGAGCATAAAACAATTTGGTTTTCTTAGGTCTGAATTTTATCTGAGTTACTGGCAGAAGGTCACTAAATTCAGTCTGTGATTTCATTCAGATGTGCCGTTGTTTAGACCTAAAAAATGTTACCATAAAAAACAATGGTATGTTTGTTATGCAGGGAGTATAATGTCGTAATTGAAATGGTACCAGAAACTATTTAAAAAACTTCTATTACAGTTCACATCACAGACAATATTTTATAGCTTTAACATCTGTTTTAAGACCAACATGTCAGATTTAGCCTTTGTGTGACTATAACTCTTCTGATTTCAGTGAAGTTGCACCCACTTAAATCCTGATTGAATTTGTCTCACATGATTGGATTTTTAATTGTGTGATTTAATTTTCAGTATCTCCCTCTCAGTATTCAAGTATGAAGCTTTAGAGCGTGTTGGAATAAGGTCAATGACAGAGCCTTTCTTCTTCCTTTTTTCTTTTTCTCCAGTTACAGGGATCCATTAAAAGAAAACTGGAAGATGACAGCTCCCCGGCCTCCGGTGGCGTGCCCGATGTCGTTTTCCCCAGCGACAGTAAAAGGCTCTGTCTTGACGACGTAACCCTCTCCATGGGCCAAGGCGGCAATCCCAGCGTGGCGTGTCCGGAGATGCAGAACTCGCCGTTCTCCGCCGGCCACGGCGCGGCCTCGCTGGGGGTAGCGGCTCACCCGGTGCTCCTGGAGAGCAATCACCTCAATGGCAGCGGCATCGGTTCTCCCTTCCCCGTGCCACCCAACACGGAAATAAGCCAGAAGGGCTCAATAGGAGGACAGAATAACAACATTGTCCACTATGACGAGAAAGGAAACAACCTGCAGACCGTGGACCAAGAACTGCAAGATCTGCTGGAAGAGCTGACAAAAATGCCTGATCCTTCTCCCAATGACCTGGATCTGGAGAAGATTTTGGGCAGCAAGGCTGAAGAGCCGTTGGGGCTGAGTCATTCTCAACCGAGCATCAGTACCACTCCAAAGTCCTCTCCACAGACTTCCCATTTGGAGAACCACGTTGCTAACAAAGACTTTTCTCCAGGCTGCAACCCCGCCAGCGGAGGATCTCCTCAGATGAGACCGTCGTCTGCTGGAGCCAGCTTCCAAGTTCCTCCCTCGACCAAACCTGCGGCGTCGCCCATCTCTTCAGCAGCCCAGGGGAAGAGCCAGCCACCCGCTATGCTTCCCGTGCCCCTGCCCAACATGCCTGGCTCCAACTGGCACGCGCAGCAGCTAAAGCAGCTCGCAGCAAGCAAGCAGGTGTCTACGACCAAGCAGCAAGTTCAGGCTCCCAGCTGGCCAACCATGTCTCCTCCTGGGCTCTCTCCCCCTTACAGGGCAGGATCGTCTCCACACCACCAACCTTTCAGTCCCCAGAATGTCATGGTGTCTGGCATGGCCTCTAATAATTTGCCAGGAAACAATATCCAGAGTCCTCAGAACAGCCTGCTCTCGAGCATGGCTTCCAGCAGCACCCCGTCCAGTGGACCCTCTCCTCCCTACGGGTCGGAGAAGCTCTCCAGCCCGGCTCTGAACCAGCAGCCTTTCAGCCCCCAGAGCGCCATGCTGCCCACCCTGACGTCCGCCAGCATCCCCCCCAACAACATCAAAAGTCCCCAGAACAACATGGTTGCCAGCATGGCCTCGACAAACACTGGACCTTCTCCGCCTTACAGGCCTGAAAAGCTGTCAAGCCCAGCTCTGCACCAGCAGCCCTTCAGTCCTCAAGGTACATTAATCTCTAACATCACCCCCACCAGCAACCCCACGAGTATGCAGAGCTCGCTTTTTAAATCAATGACTCCAAACCAGTCCAAAAACATGAACATAATTATGCAACAGCCATCCAGTAGCTTACAGCCGGGTCTGGTGAACGAGAGCCCTGTTAGCCAAGAGCAGTTCTCTTTCAATAACACCAAACCACTGTCTCACTTTGCCTCAGAGTCCTCCACTCAAAAGATGTCGCCCATGACAGCAGGACAAGGGCAGCAGTCTCTCATTCACTATCTGCAGCAACAGCAGCATTCTCCAGCCACGCAGCAGTCCCCGCAGACCAACAACAGCCAGTTCCTCCAGCAGCAGTTTCGACAACTGATGCAGCCGCATCGGGTGCAGCGGCACATGCAGCCCGCTGCTCTGTCATCTCAAAACAGACAGGTGAGAAGGCTGCTTGTATTTTACAGGGTTTTTGTGAAAACGCTGAGTTATTCGATTTCTGATTTTTGCCTTCCTTTCTATTTCAAATGTGACACCTCTAAACTTCTGGAGTGAACACTGTTTATGCAGGGTAGGGTGCTAAGATTATCCTGGAGTTCTCAGAAGTTGTTTTATATGTTTCTTCCATTGAAATGTGCTGTAATTCATGGATTTTCTCTTCTCTAGAAGCAGGGAACTTCATGCTGCTAGGCAAAAAGCAGAGTACATTAGGCAGAGCACATTTCATACCACTGAAATACATGTTTTTTTCAAATATATAGATGTTGTTCTTATTTAGTTTGTATTGTAAGGAGTAGAGATGTTCCTGTAATGGGTTTTGCATCATCTTTTCTGTAGTCATTGCAGGATAATATCTCTTTCATAATGTCTTTGACCAAATTCATCCGTGTTATGTTTCTGAGGCCAGCAAAGACCAGGTAGGTTGAGAAGTGAAGCTAAAATATGACTCCTTCTTGGACAGCAGGTCAAACAGTGCAGCTCCTGAATATCAAAGAGGCAGACTTGAAATACCTGTTGGGAGCATTTGCCGGGAGCAATGCCCTGCTTTGGATGAGGACCATTCCCGCCCTTTGTTAATCTGTGATACGAACACAGACGGTAAACGCAAAAGCACTGGCAATGGGAAGACTTCTCACCCTGTAGAAAGGGGGAAGCTCTGAGGCTCTGCCAGGAGCTGCTCCAGAGCTGGGGGACACGGCCCAGATCCTGGCTTTCATTGCTCTTCTTCACTGCTAGCTCATCCCATCTTACAAGGTTGGATTTCTTCACTGCGGATGACTCAGTGGAGCCTTTTCTGACGACAGCAATGAGAAAGACGGGGCTGGTTCCTAGATTGCAGCTCCTTAGCGCTAACTTAATGAGGTGTGTGTCCTCCATGCCATTTGGGGATCGGCGCACAGTTCTCCAGCCTGTGCCCGCTCTCTTCTCCCTTGCTTCATACAGCTGCTCAAAAGCAGTCACTGGGAAGGACCAGTAGCTTATTCCATTTGCTCACCCAAAGATACAACATGTACCAACATTGCTTGTAGTGTTCACTTCAAAGAGTTACCAGTAAAGAGCCCCTAATTCTACAAAAGCCTGAAGCAAGCGGGTTCCTTTAGATATGTGAGGGCCCTGCTTGTGTTCAGGAGAACCCTGCTTAAACACAAAGCAGAGGGTTTCGTCTCCTTGGGATCCAGGAGAATAGAGACGTGACGGAAAGGTAGTGGTTGCTGCAGCTTGAGCAGTGTGCAGGCTGGAGAACGCGCCCACGGGCTCTCACTGCATCTCCAGCCACGGCTGGGAAGTTGTTGAACTGCAGGAGCACCATCGCTTTTGATCGTGTGTCCATAACCTTTGAGCACATATTGTTTTTCTGGGGCTCCCCTGCTGCGTGTGCGGAATTGCCGCGTCCCTGGCGGATTCCTGAGGTTTCCTGTGCCCTGCTTTCCCCCGCGCTGCATTTTTGCCTTGCACCTCTGAACTCCTCCTCCACTGATTAGCCAAGAAGAACCAGAAGAAAAATTCCTGCAGTGAGTCTCTTGAATTGGCCAAAAGAGCCTCTTTTCAAGCAACTTCCCAAATGTCCTGCCTGGGCTGCAGCTTTAGTGGATTCTCACTGTCAGAGAATTGTTTTAATTTGGGGACTATTAGTAAAGATCAAGGACAGTTAAAGTGATTATGAGTGCTGAGCAGTTTATGTTTTCAGACTAGTTAGGTAAGCACATGCTGCCTCCCTGATTTTACAAGGCAAGACTTATTACATTAATTATACGCCAAATGACAGTGCTTCAGTTTTACAGTCTGTTAAGCTGCCTAGGAAAGATGGTAGGTTTGCAGGAGTAGAACATTTTGTTAGGTTTGGATAATTTTATTGAAAATTGCATATAAGAAAAAATGGGCCTTGAGTGCTGAAATAAAAAAAAAAGGCATGGAGAAAATATTCTAATTACTGGACTTCTAGTGTCTGGGATATTTACTGTATTTATTTCAGTCAGCCCTGTGATCTGCTGTTTGTCTGCAGTAGTTTCTTATTTCCATTGAAATGGATACTGAGATTTTGGACCGTGCTTGATTTGTGTAGATTTTACTCCATTTTAAAGAAGTGGCTTCAGTGGAGGGTGTGGGGTTTTTCTTTCTTTTCTTTTTTTTTTTTTTCCCCTGATTTCCAGCAATGTGTCTGAGAGCTGAATTTGACCTTAGAGTCTCAGTGGCAGCTCTGTACTGAAGCTGGTGATGAACAGGGCTTTTCAAACATGGGTCGGTTGTTTCATTAGAAGGCAGAAAGCTAAAGATTCAGAAGACAGGAGAGAGACAACCTCTGCATCTTTAAAAATTAGTAACTGTCTGGTGGAAAATTCCCATTTTTAACCTCAATCGCAGAAATATGCTGAGAGAAAAATAACAGCATTCCCCGGAATGTTGTTTAGTGTTTAAAAGTCATCTCCATACTCTGTGTGTGTTTGTAAATGTGACTAAAATTTATAAAAAGAAGGCATAGTGCTCTCTTCTTTTGAGCAAGAGGTGCAGCTTTGTGCCAAAAAAGAATGTGGATGGTGGCCAGTTGGAGGGAGAACAATAAACCATGAAATTTGATCCTTGTAGCAGGCAGAGCAACATGGGGAAGAGAGCACTGGCTGTGACATAGACCCGAAGGGTGAGCTTTTTTGCTCTTGTTTTAATGCATATTAAAGCGAAGACTATACATTCCACAAGCTGGGCTTCTGCTAGTGCCTCCCAGCTGTATGATTTTTGCACTTAATGTATATCTCTTAAGCTTAATCAGTCTTCGCCCCAGATCCCATATTGCCTGAGCAATTGGTAGATTTGATAACATCTAATCTTTTCACATCTGAAGCACTGTGTCTTTATTGCTGAGCATTGACAGATATTGATTTCGGCACTGACAGTTTGCGGTGTGAGATATTGTAAAGCTCCGTAGCGCTAACATTTACCTTGTGGATATGTTCAGGCTTTCATTTTACTCCTGTAGTACCAGTGCTCGCTGGGTGAAATTACACTCAAAGGTCTGGACTCATAAATCCACAACATAAGGATGGTATTAAATGCCGGTCAAAGACAGTCTCCACAACCACTCCATGGTGTAGACTGGGCTTAACACTCAGCCACTTGCTGCTGGCAGCCTCTGGATGCAGGAAAAGCTGCATTTGCCCAGGCAGGCTGAGCAGTTGGGCATCTCCCTGGTGATTGTGCCTAAGTGCAGTCTGTACTTGCAGATCCTCTCCTGTGGCATGTTGGAAATATTGGGCCCCGTTCTCCCTTCACCTACACTGATACAACATCGGTGCACTCGCCAAGGCTGCTCCCTTCTACCTGCCTGAGGAGAAATAGGTCTCTGCGAATGGAAATAGGGCTCCCTCAAAGGTAGAGAGAAGAGCCTGTGACCTTTGTAGGTGAATCCAAGCTGGTGCAAAGGGAGCTGCTTGGTTCTTGGTTTTCCAACCCCAAGTTCATCCAAGTTAAGTTTCCAGAGCTCGGGTTAAGTTTTCAGGGCAGCAGTGCCCACTGTTGCGTGTGGAAATTGTTTAAAAACAAACACAACTTCACAGCTTGTGTTGGGGGGGCCTAAATGACAAAGGGCCTTTGCTGGGGTGTGGCACATGAGGCATTGCTGAGCTCCAGTTGCTCTGTAGCAACCAAACGAGCTATTCCTGGAGCTCGCCGCATTCCTGCCGGCATCCGGAGAGCTGCATGGGATTGCCAGGCAAGGAAGGGGACATTTGCTTCAGCTCCAAAGCCAAAAATGATGGGAGAGGAAAGAAAGGTAGGAGCAGGAACAGAGAGAACAGCGATACAATTTGCAGTGCTAATAGCTGTATTTGCTATGTATGCACTCTGTTAGAGATAGTGGATAGCAAAGGGCATGGGGAAGACTAAAATAAAAACTCAGAAGAGGACTTGACAGTGTTTCTTTGACTGTAATACAGTATCTGAGTTGGCAGGGTAAATTATAGGTTGCAGAGAAACACCAGTGCCCCTGAGCTAGATTAAATATACAAGGAAAAAAAAAAATTAAACTAAAATTCTTGCTTCTGAGCATGAGCTCTCCAAACACAGAAACAAAACTGAAGATGAAATGCGCTCTAATAGAGAGCAAACTGACCCAGAGCTTTGATGTTAAAGGTTAAATAAATATAATGCAATACAAAATACAGCTTTTTAAAATTTAAACATCGAATTGCTAATAGCACAGGCTGCTTCCTGGGCGTCCTGCGCTCAGCGAGGCCGGGGCTGCCTGGGGAAGCCTGCACGCGGTGAGCGCTGCCGAGGGGCCGCGATTCCGCAGCCCGTCCCGGGCGGAACCGGCGCGTCGCAAGGAGCCTTCGTGGCGCGTGGGACAGCTACGGCATCGGGCATCAATGAGTCCAGAAGGGCTGCCCAGATTTCATCGGTGCTTTCCACCCTGTCCCCCCTCTGCTCTTCCTTTAAGTGTCAAACTTATCTTTAAAGCCACTTTGAAAGAAGTTCCGCTTGGTTTTTCCTCCTTTCTTTTTCTTTATGTCTTCTTTCTTTCTCTTTCTTTTTTCTCTTTCTTTCCCTATTTCTCTTCCCCTCTTTCTCCTCCCCCCGCCTGCTCATTTTTTAAAATATTACTTTTTCTTCTTTTGCTAATGCCGTGAAGAAGAAAAACAGATTTGATTTCAAAGGGCAATGGGAGCACAATACCCCAGCAAAGCCTTTGAGGGAGTGGAGAGCTTTTGAAGGCAAAGCAACAAGCCCTTCAGCTAATTAAGTGCCTTTGAATGGGTGAATAAAGGAAGCTGGTGATGAATCTGGATTACAGAGAGCAATAAGGCTGAGCCTGGAGTCTGACCTCTCCACAGACGTAGAAACATCTTCTTGAATGGTCATTTCTGCATTTATATTTATTTGTGCAGTTGCAACCAGGCTGGTATTTCAGCATGCGAGCAGGAGGCTCCTGCCTTATCCCCCTCGCCTAAATCCTGCAGGAGACGTCTTGGAAAGTAAGGAGGGAACTTGTGTAAAGAGATGGGGTTTCTGGCCTCAACGTGCCGATAGAGATGCAGTGTTCACAGCAGTGCCGCAGTGAAGATACTAAATTCAGGTCGCATCTGATCTGCTTATTCTGTTGCTGCCTTCTGTTCCTTCTGTTAGTTTTTTTCAGTTGTGTGCGCGCACTTCTAGGGTGAGATTGCGGGTGTTTCGAAGCATTTCCCTGTTGTAGCTGAGCCCACGGCCATGTACTAAGCATCACAGCTCTTCAGTTTGTGTTTTGGGACATTTAAGGCCAACAAGGCACTGCACTTCAGGCCCATGGGCTGTGCTGAATGAGCTTCCCCGCACCCGTGACACGGGCCAGACTCCGGTGCGGTGTGACCCGTGTGCCCGGTGCTGGCGGAGCGGGTGCCATCGCAGCGAGGTTCTGCAGCAGCTCCAGAAACACTGTCTGTGGTTTTTGGGGCCGCTTTGAGCAACAGGCAGTTGTTTCCTTTTGTTCTGCCGTGGGGGGTAGGGAGGACCTGGCCTCTCAAATGCTCGGGGAAAGTGATATGATTGTGCTAAAAGTATCTGATTATTTTGATGTGAAACCACATTCTGACACCAACTGGTACCAGCCACACGCACAGACCCTGTTCCTGCCCACCGAGGTGGCCCCTTTCCACGGCGCCCTCGCTCAGGCTGGTGGCAATGGTCACGAGTTGCTCTCAGGCTAAATATTGGCTGAATCAGGCCCTAACTACAGATTTTCTTGCCTTCTTATTTTTCACATTGCTTTATTGCCCCCAAATAAATGGGTATGCAGAAACTTTTAATATGTAAGCAGTTGAGGAAAATGTTTTGAATGTATACTTGTTTTCTTGACTGTTGCATTAAATGCAATTAAGTTTTAAATAACCTGGAGATTACGATCTTAAAAGATTTGGGGCCTTCTCACTGTGACTGGTGGCAATCAAGTGAAGCTCCTGAATGCACCTTCCTTGTGTGTATCGTGCTGCAAAATAAGGACGTGAATAGTGGTTAGTGATGAGTAAGACAGACCACTTGCATCCTCACTTGCAAGAGCGCCTGTAATTCTTATATAGAAAAGGTACATTCATAATATAGCAAGCTCATGAATAACAACGAGGAAACCCTACTTTTGTTTCCTCTGTGCTGTGAATTCCCATTAATATGAGGACGTCTTAGTGCCAGGTTTGGCCACATTTGCGGAAGATGGGCCTGTTGGCTGTCTATTTGCTGGATATTTCTTTGTAATGGCAGTTTGGGGAGCTCATTTTGAGCTAAAAGCAGCCTGGCTTTCAGGAAATGCATGCTCACCTCCTTAAGCTGTGCCTTTCTAGCTGTCTCAAATGTGATGCCTAAATTAATAATTAATTTTAATATTTTTGCTGTGATATTTTTGGCAGCATGATTTGTTCCCTTGAATTTTGGGCCTTCCTCCCAGGATTGTCTTGTAGCGGGCTCAAATTACATATGTATTTTGCAAGGCAGAAATGCCTGTGGAACCAAAGATTAATTTAATGAATGGACTAAAAAGTAAGAAAATAAATAAATAGGGGCCTGAGATGCCGTTAAATCATGTGAGTGGCGCCGGGCAGCAGATCGGAGGAGTGAGGAGCTCTTCCAGCTCCCCCCTGCAGCAAATGCAGCGCACAAAACAAAAGTACAAACATGTTTTGTCTCAGATGCAATACCTAGAAATAACTTTCCTGGTAAAATGAACTCAGTCTCTTTTTCTCTGGGCATTTTGGAGAAATTTCAGCGTGTGGGTGGGGGAAAACAAAGAAGCAGCTGTAAACAGGAACTGATATTGTCCCCGTGCATGAATGGGGAGAGCAGCCGAAGTGGCCCCGCGGCTGCTCTCCTACATCTGTGAGCCGGGAAACACTGGGCTGATTCACAGTTTGCTGATTAATACAGGAGCGCGCAAAATGGTGTGAATTAACGGCCATTACAGAGCTGCTCTGGGGGGCAAATATCCCCCCAGAACAAATGATTTTTCTCCAAGATTGCTCAGAGGAAGAGGTAATGGGTCTCAAATACAAATTAGCCGCAGTCCCATCAAAGCTGGTAACATTAAGGTTTCAAAGCCAAACACTATTAGGAGCCGTCTTGGAATCGCCGTCCATTTAGGAAGCCGATCAGCCTGCTGGGTTTGGCTTTGCAATATTTCTGTTCCAGGCACTTTGGACTGTTTCAAGCAGACGATGCTAATAATTGATAGCAACTCACTGCCAGAATGGAGCAGCTCCTCTTGGCGCTTTGAAGGCCAATTGCTCCGTTACACGGACTTTTTTAGGTTAAATTTTTCATAGCATATTTAAGGAGAAGTATTATTATATCGGGATGTAATTCTTAAAAGCTGTACTGTTAACAAAAAGTCATCAAATTTTACAATTTAACCCTGCACTTATGGACATTTTGAAAGAAGAAGATATGAAATGTATTGCTTCAGCATAAATAATATTCTCCATATGACCAGCCTAATAGTTTAACATTTCTCGGAGTAGTAAGAGACAGTAATGAAAATGAGATACCTTAAATCAGTGTAAAACAGCTGCAGATCTAAATGCAGGATAAGTTGTTTTTTTCCCCATTATGGGCATGCAGAGAGACCCAAATAAGGAGGGAAGCCTTGCAATGTGGGTAAAATAGTATGAAGATATTCTAAGGCCTTTCATTAAAGGCTTGATCTTGTAAAGATTCAAACACGCACACCTAAATTTACCCAGCGGGAGGTCATTCCAGGACTGCTGAGCGATTATTTGTCAGAGCCAAGCAAATCACGTATGGATGTCTTTGTGTGCTCCAGAAAGACCAGAGGTGGAGGGAAACGAAGCAGCAAAGGGCAGAGTAATCACTGGCAATGGCTTATTAGAGCTACAAAAAAAAAAAAAAAAATTAAAAAACATTTTTAAAAAGGGGAAAAAAAAGATAAAAGGAAAAGTTGGAAGCTTTCATGCACTGTTTGTGTCGTAGCTGTAGTTCACATTTCAATGATTTTTGGCTCTTTTGGGTTGGTTTTTCTTTTCTGGGTGTGAGTAGCAGCATTTTGTAAATAATCCAAACTTTGAATGAGTTTTATTTTAATCACTCTGGGATTATTTGCAGGCCTCAGGGGTTTATATAGTAGTGGACGGCGGAGGCAAATATGCCCCTTGCAAGCAGAAAAGCAGCCGCCTCCTCTCTCAGGCACAGCACTGTGCAAAGGAGCAAAAGGAGCCAAAAAAAACCTCAACAAAGTGCTTTTTCCCAAACTTTTTTTCTTTCACAACTGCAGCCTGCTAATGTTAATGCACTTTTCCCTTCCTAAAAGATCAGGACATACAATCCTGGGCCAAGAGAAGTGCCCCCGCCATAAACAAATCACTTTCTATGAGTGCTTAAAGACTGCAGGCTTTGGGGAAGCTTCTCTGTGCATAATAAATGTGTTTAATATTTCCTTTGCTCTCTGGCATTACATAGTGTCCACTGCTAGTCTGCTGGGTTGCAGAGCAGTTTAACGAGGCACTTGTGTTTGGATAGTCAGTTTTCTTTTACCATTTCTTCAAAGAGGGCACTTAAAGAATGAATAGAGGAGCTTACATGCATTATTTTTTTATTTTCTACATCCCTGCTTTTCCAGCTAAATCAGCATGTTTTCTGCAATAGTATTTTAGTGTTCTGTACGCAGAGGCACTGTTTAGCAGGATAGATGCAAAACAAGCCTGAGATACTTTTTTCTTTCCCTGTCTTCTCCCAAGAGATGTCCTGTGACTTCCTCTATTAGTCCATTAATCGCTGCAGCTCAAAATTCATCCTGATCAAAGGAGCAGAACGAGGTTGAAAAGTGCAGATTCTGGCAATTGACTTGGCTGTTTAGCTTCCCCGCTGAGCTCATTTAGAGCTGGAATTAGGCTATTCCTGCTGCATTTCTCGGCCGAGGCCGGGCCAGGGGCCGGTGCGCGGGAGCGCTCGGCTTTGGGCTGCAAGGGTTATTCCACTGCAGAAAAAGTGCAAAATCTCTTGCCCAGGGGTGCCCACCACGAGTGGAGAGGCTTGAGCCTTTCTGAATTTAAGCAGCACATTTCCATTTTGTGCTGCCCTTAGGTTTGTGTTGCAAGTAGGATGGAAGGAATTAAAGAAAAAATGTACGGGGGAAATTTGTAAACAACGTGGAGTTTCTTGTAAAGCTCTTATTTATGACCTAATGACTCAGTCAGTACAGTGGGGTTTAATGCCTTTTTATACGTGCAGTTAGAAACTTGCGCTGTTTTCTGTCATTAAAGGTCTTGTTGGTTCTTGTTTGCTTAAAGCAAAAATGCAGTCTGTCCATGCCCATGTAGCTGGCTGCAGATTAGCATCTGCTTGTGCAATCCTTGCACATCTCAAATTCCTATCGATGTAACTGGGAGCTCTGAGTTCTCCAGGAACAGAGTGTTGGCCCCTTGATGTGATTATTTGTGATTATACAGTTCCCAAAAGTGTGCTAAATATTTCTCTAGCTGAGATGGATTCATTTGAAGTGTAGGTTCTTATCTCATTAAAGTGAATTACTGTTCCTGAAATGTGAATGGCATTCTATTATCAGAAAATATTATGTTTTTAATGGCTTATGAGTACTTAAGGTCAAAAGAACAGAGAAATACTGATAACATCACCATAGACCGTGTGATGCCCTGAAATGTGAGTAAATCTTTCCTTAGCTGACAAAAGTTTTACCAGATATATCAGTGTTTTCCCATAGTTAGGGACTTTGCCTAAGTCACCCAGCATCTTTGGTATTGATTTTTTTTCTTTTTAAATAAAATATGACAATTTAATAAGATGTTTATTATGGAAAACTGCTGGCAGGGAGGAAGGAAATGGAGACATCCTTTTCATGCTCAGTTCAGGGGCCGAGCTTTTTTCTGCATAGGGGGTGTACATATGTCCATAATTTTAATTTTACAATGAACTGTGGACTTTATCAGAGTTGCTGGGAGCAGTGAGATCCAAAAAGGACTCAGGACTTGTGTATGCTTCTCCATTTGAGGTTGCCACGATGTAATATGTGAAATTTCCTGCTGGGGTTTACATAGGTGCAGCCTATAGGGCAGCCGGCCGGGGGCTCCTGCGCTCCAGCTCCGCTCCAGCCCCGGACTGGGGAAGGCAGCAGAGGGCTGGGAAGCTGCTGCCCTCCTTTCTCAGGAGAAAAGGGCCACCGAGGGCCACCATCCCCTCCCGCCGGGAGCTGCCGGGATGGGTCCCTCACAGCTCTGCTCCCACCTGGGCCATGCGGATACTGCGGAGGGAGGCTGCAGCGGGGTCTTGTTATGGGACATGTGGGGGTTTCCTCCTTGGAGCTCTCACCCATCCACGCGCATCTCCCAGCCCAGCAGTGCAAATGCTCATTTAGTTTAACCCCGTGTGGTTTCTGCCTCTATAATATCATTGGCACCAAAATTTTCTTGGCCCGAGTGTTAACAAAAAGCTTTTCTGGACCTTGGAGATGTCCCTGGGGTCTCCAGGGCTCAGACTGACCTGAGTGTAGCTCCGAAGCCAGAACACTCTGAACCGCTCGTTGCCGCAAACCCGCGAGTTCCGGGGTGGTTTTAGCGGCTGTCGCCCTGGGTTCGAAGCCCTGCGTCTCCGGCCCGGCAGTGGGGCTCGGATCCCTGCTCACCTGCCTCCCGCAGCACGGCCTTGCCCCGGGCGGCCCGGCCGGTGCCCGCCTCGCGCGCCCGCTCACCTCCAGCAGCGATGTCAAGCCAGCCCCGTTCTGCAGCTGGTATCCAGCGCCAGAGGCGAGCTCTGTGGATGTCTCTCTAATTCCTGCACTTGCAGAATTCAGTGTATATTTTTCCCCCAGATCCACTGACTCACACAGTCCTTGGGGGCGGAGGCAGCAGGAGAACAAGGCTATAACCCAGGTCTAATTTACTCATCTGGTAAAGCCAGTTGTCAATGGGCCTTTCCCCTCTCTGTCCACAACGATATTCTCTCTCCGGAGCGTGTTTGGCCTCCCAGTTATAATTATGGCATCAGCAGTTTCGTTCTTGACTCTCCTCCTAGGCCAGCTGCATCTGCTCTGCTGGGGTGTCGCGTCTTGGTGAGAGCAGTAAAATGTGAAATGCCCCAGTGAAACGACAGGGGACTGCGGCGTGTGCAGTCCCGTGCTCTTGGGGAGCGCGGGCTGTCAGGGTTTGCTAATCGGCATCCACGAGACATATTTGATGCTTATTTTTTATGATATCTATAACATCACAAATCGAAGCTTGAGGTGGGCACTGGTGTAGGTTTTTGGCGTGTCTCTTAATGCACAAACCTGTAACAGGGCTCATTGCTCGTGGGCACCGAGGAGCTGGGGATGCCGTTCCCGGAGAGGTGAGCAGCTCCCAGCCGCTTCGGGGGTCAGGGGGATTTGTGGCTGTATGGAGTTCATTTAGAAGGAAGGCAGGGAACCATATAAGTGGCAATTTTTTTAATCTGTTCAACACGCAGCCTACAATAGCTCTGCCAGTTAGATTGGAATTAAAACCGGCTCCACGAGCTGCAGAGGCTCTCGAGCCTCGTTTGTGAGGCCGGAAATCCATTGTGGCGGCCTGATTAGTGCTGGTGAAATCGGAAACCTTTCTCAGGGCAGATAAGAATCTCACAAATGAAAATATAACCTGTTAATCCTGAATTTAACAAGGAGGGTTATGCAACTCCAGGCCAAATCCAGGATGTGCCCTCTCCGCATGCCCCTTTGTGAGAAAGGAGGTGCTAATATGGCAAGCTGGGATCACACTCCTGTAGGACCTTATCCTAAAACACCCCTCCTTTATGCCAGGGCAAGAGGGGCAGTGCTGAGAGGGACAGGCTAAGGGCAGTAATTGTGCTAAGGACAGTCCTGCTTTCATGTGTTGGGATGGATCCCTTTGGAGCTTTTGGCTGCAGGACGTTCGGACGGGGCCTCTTCCCATGCCAGGCTCCTCTGCAAGAGAAGGGGCGGCGTAGCCGGGGCCATTCATGAGCTTTTGCAGACCTGAAATAGTGCTTTTAATTACGGGTAACAGTAGGTTCTGTTTTGTCCTATGTTAATAACAAGTTCCAGGTTATAAATAACTCTGCAGCTAAACAAAACACTTAACAATTTGCCATTTGACACTCAGGCAGCCTGTCGGAGCTTTGCCTGTGCAGAGAGTTTTGCTCTTTGCAGTGAATATTTTATAATTGTTTTTCAAAGAGCACATGGGTGCTGCAGTGGTTAAGAAATGCCGTGGGTTAATAAATAGGTGGAAATAGGCCTGGGAATCCTCATCACATCTGCCAAGGAGAAAGGGAGAGGGGAATTCAGCCCTGCTTTTAGCAGGAAGAGGGGGAGCACATTTTACATTTGCAAGCCTGGCAGGGATGTGCTCATTAAATACACAAGTAGGAATCTGCCTAAAAATGTAAAAAGAAAAGCACTGCTGTTTTAAGACTCTGGAACTGGGGATTATAAAGAACTTGATCGGTGTGTTACCCCTGGCCAGGTATGCTGTACCTACAACTCAACTGAACACAGTGTCACTGCGCTGTGGAGCAGCTTGTGGGCCATTGCCTGGGCGCAAGACCTCAGGGTCCTCCTTCCCTCAGTGTCCCAGCTCAATGAGAAGATGCATTCCACATGTGTCCATCCCACCAGGCTTGCAGTGAGCACACGGGAGCGTGGAGGAGGCACCTGCCCCGGGAGAACCGCACGTACCTGTCCCGCAGCCAGGAGCCACCTTAATAGTTGCCTTCTTTTGCCTTGGGAAGCGATTTCCTTTCTATCCTGTTTTTCAAGTGCTGTGCTGGAAAGAACGATCTTTGCTGGCCATCCACTGCCTTGGCCCGTGTCGACCCCAAGTACCGTGGACAACGGGGTGGCCACTGGGCTCCTCTTGGGCTGCTGTTTCCAAGAGGAAACCTGGCCAGTTGACTCCTGGATGGAGTAATGGAGATGTTTGTTTGTGATATATAGAGGCAGTAGACATCTCTGGGTGATAGGGATCTGGAGACTGGTAAATAAAAGCAGGCAAGGTTGCAACTCAAACTGTAAGAAGGCTTGTTTGGGTCTAAAGCAAACAACTGCAAAGCCAAGTAATGACTGTGCTCAAAAACATCTGCAATGCTATGTCTCAAGACAAGGTGCAAATGCATCTGCCAAACTCCTACACTGGTAGGATGCCAAAATCTGAGTTATCCTTATAGAGAGTTCCAATCTATAGCACCCCCACAAGAACCCAGCTTGTGCCCAGAAGGTGAAGGGAACTCTTTGGCCACTTCCCATATTAAATAGAAAAGGACCAAGATCTTCTTCTCATCCATCTGAGTTGTTCCCAGAAAAATGAATTTACTTCATGTTCTCTCAGGAGAAGACGGTTCACAAATAGGATGTGGCTATCATCTCTAAATGAAGTGAAGCACTCTGCTCTCTGAAGGTTTCTGAGAGTTCATGCTGAATTCTTCCTCTGCAGCCTGCTTGGAGCACAGAGGAGTAGTGTCAGGGTGTGAGGTTCTCCCAGCTGAGAACAAGACGCTTGTATTTTATGGCAATAGAGAAGACAATTTCCATCAAGAAAAGAATAAGGAAGACAGCAGTGACAAATAAGGATCAAAAAAGGGTTCAAAGCCAGTCCGTTGACAGCTCCATTTTCAAACCTGAGCGTCTCAGATTAGCCATCTAGAAGGAGTCTTTTGGCACATGTGCTGACTTCAGAGCATCACCTGTGTCTCAGCACTGCGGATGAGCAGGGCACTTCTGTCTGGGCACTAAACATGAATGTGTAAGCTCTGCAGTAAGTACCGCGGCAAAAACCAAAGCGCATGTCCGCGAGTTGGAGGGACGGGAGTTGCTGCTTCGCTCTGCAGCACCTTGTGTTGCCTGCAGCGGTCGGAGCGGCTCACAGAGGCAGTTTCAGGGCTGATTTCAGTGCTCCCCATCTGCTTTCTTTTCTCTTGAACTCTTAATCGTGCCTGCGCTTGGCCACAGAGGAGCGGGGAGCGCAGGGCGGCCGCCCGAGCCCGCAGGGTGCAGCGGGCGCGTGGGTCTCAGCGCCGCGGCCGTCGCCTTAGCCCAGGAGAGCCACGCGCTGCTCTCCCCGCGGCTCCACGTGCGGCGCTCAGCACTGCCGGCCTCGCATTAGCGCCCGGGAGAGACGCATGCCACTCTCTACGAGGCTCTACGTGCTGCTCTCAGTGCCACTGTCCTCGCATCAGTCCAGGAGAGCCACGCGCTCCTCTCCATGCGGCTCCTTGCATGGCTCTCCATGCAGCTGCACGTGCAGCCCCACGACACGCAGCAGCACCATTCCCTCCTAATCCCTTTCCCCTACCCACCCTCCTCCTTTTCAATAATCATTGCAAAGCAGGACCAAACGAGCGTGTCACTTTAAACCAGGAACCCGCCTGGTCCATGCAGGCAGCTTTGGCGTCTTTGTGCGCGGGTGACAGGCCAGGCGGGCGCTCCATAGGGCTCCCGCTGTTCCCGGCCGCGCTCCCGCCCCCTCGCAAGATTGCCTTGGTGTTCGCCCGCCTGCCTCCCTCCTCGGGGTTGGTAACCAGCAAAAGACTGGAATGGATTTAATGATTTGTTGGCTGCAGCGCCGGCATGATTAAGTCAATAAAGCTGCAAGCTGCAAACAGACAGTGTAGTTACAGTATATGACTTTAACCTTGTTAATGCATGTTTATGTCCTCCTGCCCACTGTATAGCTGCGCGTTGCATAAAGAAGATCTAACCAATCTTTAACCCATTAAATAATTCATAAAGTGAGAGCAGACATCAGCTACTTGCGGAGCGGATCAGTAACCATGGGGTCAGCAATAACTTTGGCTCCCTGGACCATATCCAGCATGTTTAAACTGCGGTGATGTCACCAGGCAAGCTTCTAACCTTAATCATTTGGATGGGAACAAAGGGAAGTTAACTCTTGACTCGCAGCGCCGCGAACGCCCGCCGGGGCCGGCTCCAGCCCTCTTGCTTTGCTGACTTGCTTCCCTCCCTCCTTACAGCAAAAGAGCAGTGGGCCAAATGTTCAAAGGCACGTGCGTCCTGGACTTCTGTTAAGCAACACAGGCATCGGAATCCCACAAAACTTCAGTGCAGTGTTGACTTAAGACTGTGTTTGGAGGCACTTGGATTTTTTTTTCCTTGGATAAATTAAGGATCAGGAGTATCTCCTGCCTTCACATAGGAAGGGCATTCACTGGTGAAGGGTGGGGGCAGAGGCTGGAGATGCAGGAGATGATGAGCAGTGAAGCAGGGTTCTTGTAGCAGTAAAAGATCTCTGGATAAAGTATCAGGCAGGACGTTTAGGAAGATAGCAGGATTCTCCCCTTTAGCCCTCTCAGGCCAAGCCCGTCTCCTTTTCCTTGCCAGCCCAAGCAGCGGGTCTGGTTTGTCCCGCGCGCAGCCCGGGCCACGGTTGCAGCAGCCGCCTCGCTTGCTGGCACGCACGGGTGTCACGGGAGCACGGGGCCGGCCGGGCCGCACTGCGCTGCGCTGCGCTCCGCTGAGCGGGGCAGCAGGGCCCTGGGCACCCTGACAGCCCGCGGGAGGTTGGGGCTGCTCCAAGACGCAACCAGCTGCGGCCGGCCCCGCGGCCACAGGCGGGCAGTGGAGTGGCACAGGGCACAGGCGCGCGTGTGGAGTGACCTGGAAAGGGCCCCTTTACCTCTCCGCGGCGGGAGGCACCAAGTGCACTGTGACTGCGGGTCTTTGAGGTCGCAGTCTGGAGGCGTGTTTGAAAAAAAACCTCTGAGGAGGCTCCCTGGCAAAGTGACCCTCGTCCTCCTGCCCAGGGAGAAACTTTCATCCCTTTGGAGGGAAATGAGAGATGGGGTGGCCTGTCCACAGTCACATGAAGAGGCTGTGTTGGGTGGTGCTGGAGCTGAACCTGCTCGTGTGGGTCTGTAAGGTCCCCTGTTAGCCTGTGACTAAGAGCGGTAGTCATGAAACAAACCTATCTTTTAAGATCATCTCTGGGGCTGGCTTGGGAGCTCACCTTCAATGAGGACGTTTTCTGAGTGTCCTTCGGACAAAGGGCCTGCTCACAGACCCCGATCTGGCCTGCCTGCCGCTGGGGGTCAAAGGGGACATTTGATCCTGCAGGGAAAAACACGGGAGCACCTAGTGCTGCGAGGCCTCTGCCACGCGCCCACCTTTGCATGAGGGGCTGCTGGGTCTGGCAAACGCGCCCTGGGAAAGGCCAAAGCACCACAGCTTGTGTGGTGGGTGCTGTGTCCAGCAGCGAGAGGCAGAGCCCGCAGCAGGGGCAAAAAGACACACACCTTGGTCAGAGACCAGCACCCGGAGCCTCAGCGACTCCTCCAACAAGAGCTCTTATATTAACTTACCATGGTTTTTATTTGTGCTGCTTTGGGTTTTTTCCTGCAATCCAGAGCTGCAGTCTCTCCTTCAGGGAAGGTCTCCGAGAGTTTATGGCAAGTGAAATCTGATTTGCGTAAAAATTCCATGATCTTTTCTATCTATGTTTTTAGCCTGCAACTTTGTGCAGAACATCTGCAAATCACTCCTTGCGGGGTATTGATTTCAACGAATGAACCCGCATACACCTAGTGATGCTTTATTATCCCTCACCCACCATAGAGTCTATAGCAGCTGGTAATTTTTGTGCAGTGACTGCAGGTTTTTTTTCTGCTCGATGGAAAACCGAGTCGCTCCGAGCGGATGCTAATGCTGAATGGGGGGGTCCCAACTTCTGACCCATAGCTAATATCCAGAAGTCACATGAAGCTACCAGGGATGCTTGAGCTGGAGTTCGAAATGCCTCCGTTATCAGCAAATAAACACCATTAATTGCTTCTAATATGTCATGCCGTAGTTAAATGACAAGACGCTTATTAATGGGCTTGTATACGAGCCTTTTCGGTGAGTGCAAGGGGGGAGTATGAAGTGGTAAAATGATTTAAAATTAGTGAGGAATATTTACAGGAAGGCATAAAGATCTGTCAGTTGAGGAAAGCAGCGTTTTATGTTCTTGTCCCGGATGACCTTGCTCCAAGGACAAATCAGAGCTTGATGAAATGAAGCTGCAGATGGCTAGTGATCTCAACTCTGTAATAATGAAATGACACAAGAAAAAAATGAGACATCTACAGTTTGTAAATACAATCTGAATGGAAGGGGAGAAAAGGAATTTTAAGGGGAGATTGAGTTGACTTGGTTACTGCAATTCAGCTTCGTGTGTTTTAATAATAATTTCCATTAAAAAAAAATAATGGAAACTCTCCTTGTCCCCCATATTCAAGGTCAGCTTAATATATTTTTCTTTTTTTAATGTGTCAGAATCTTGGTTTTAAAAATTTAATCATGAGAGCTACCTGATCACAGCTTCCTTTCTGTCCCTTATTTTAGCTTACTGTTTCTCACTAGATTTTGCTTTGGAAGTTGTGGTGATTTGAGGCACCTCGGTGGGTACATGATGTGACAGAGCCGTTTGAGGTGTTTGGGTAGTTGCATCTGTCAGGAAGGAGTAAACCCGTGAGAAGGGTGAGACTGAAAAAGTGATGTGATACTTGGTGCCGGAGGGCACTTTGTTTGCGCCCTTACGTGAGAGCAGGAGCACGTTGGTTTGCATGTGGTCAGGGTTTCATGCGGAGGGGCTCTCGGGAGCACTTAGGCTCCTATTGAAAGTTCACCAGACTTGGGCATCTGCCTCTGCAAACTGAACCTTCGCATAAAAAGGAAATTCATGAAAACATTAACTTGAAAAAATCGCTTGATTCTCAGGCTCCTGTGATCCGGCTCACTTTGCTGCAGTTCAGCAAATCTCATTAGGTGCAAATTTGCTGACTTTCACTTTGTTAGAACGAAATCTTCGCTGTTTTCTGATCAAATCTTCTCTCTCTCTGTGATGCACAAATTCAGCATCGAGCCTGGGCAGTTCCCCCAGCAGCTTCTCCTGAGTGCTGAGCTAACCCATCTCCTGAATCTCATCGACACCTCTGGTAGAGAGCGTGCCTTGATAAACACAAGCATTGCTCGAGTCAAACTGCTTTATAGATGCGAGGTGCTGTAGTTTGTCATCACAGCTAGTGCAACCTTGTAGAGACAGGGAGAAGGACTACGAGCTGAAACTGGGTGAGATAAATGCAGTTTTAGATTATCTCATTAAATTTATAGGCAAGCTGCCCTCCATGGGAACGAGAGGGCGGTGTCAAGGGTTGGAGAATCATGACAGCTGCACAAACCAAATATAAATATTTTGTTCTTTGCAGAGAATTCAATTTGGATCTTGACTGTGTGGAATATAGTCTTTTACTCAACACCCAACTCTCCATCTGCAGATCTATACATATAACAACAGCCAATACGTTTTATTTTAAAGGATGGCAAAGAGCAATGAGGATGACTGTGAGTCTTTGAGTTTTGCCACAGTCAGGGATTGGGCAGAGCCTTGAATGTCTTGGCTGGGTCTCAGGTCCTACTTTTACCAAAAAAAAAGGAGGGCCTTTGAGGGAAGCTGTTTATACCCATGCTGTATGAAGAGAGAAAGCAAAACTTAAAGCTTTTTATTATTTTAAACCAAACTGTACAGCCATGGATCACTTACAGTCTTCAAACAAAGGCCTTTCCTGACTGCCAGCCCCCAAGATAAGCTCAGAAACCTGAGTCTGGTAGTATTTCACACGGTTGTATATCAAGTAGATGGGTGAAAGATGGGCAAGAAAAAGATCCCCTGAGCTGCACAGTTTGTTTTATCAATGTTCGTATGTTGTGTTAAAACAAACAAGCAAACAACAAAATGCTCTGCTGCAGTTTTGAGCTGAAAGGATCAATTTTATCTTAAAGAGCATCTCTGAACTGTGAGCAGAGTAGAGGCGAGAAAAAGGAAGAAATCTTCCAGAAGGACCGAAGGAGAGCCTTGCTAAAGGTGAGGGAGATGTGACCGGCTGAGCTCCGGTGCTCTCCGCGGGCGCCACGAGCCTCCTGCCAAAGCAGGGACCCGGCTTTGCCTGGCGTTGTGTGCGTGCCCTGGCCAAACACACACAGGACTGTATTGCCTGCATGAATTACCGCAGCAGAGGCGGTGGTCCCCGCTGTAAAGGTGGCATCTAGGTCTGCTACGGAGCTGCACAGTGTTAGAGACAGGGAGGCCACAAGCAGCTTCCTCATGGGTCCAGCCCTCCTTCAGACTCCGTGATTCTCTGCGTGAGCCCCCTGTAATGGCACTAGCATTCACATTGTTCAACCCACAGTATTTCCAATGGATTTCTACCTGGGAACCTTCAGAGTTCATGGACTTTAGAGCTAGGTTCAGCCCCCTGAAGAGCCGCAGGATACGCAGGCCGGGCGGCCACGAACCACGAGCGTTTCCTCTTCATCTTACCTGCTCTCTGGCGCCTTGCAAATGCTTCAGGCTTAGTTGTCTTTGCTCCAAAAAATCAGATGGCCACAACCAATCTGTTCCCTCCTCATATTTTCTACATGGAGCCACTCTTTGCCTTTTCTTCCATGCTGCTGTAACATATTTCTGTAACCGTTCTGTTTTAAGACGTAATGACTGGATTCAGCTGGATTCCTCATATAAAGCGGAGGGACTATTTGTCAAATCCGTAATGCCTTTTGAAATGGAAGAAACTTTTTAAATGCAGCTACTGTATGCATTTTTAATTAGATGCATTTCCGTTCTTCCACGGCTGTTAATGCTCTCATTTAGGAAGTGGA
Organism: Rhynchotus rufescens; assembly: GCA_032273925.1. NCBI lineage: Eukaryota > Metazoa > Chordata > Aves > Tinamiformes > Tinamidae > Rhynchotus > Rhynchotus rufescens. The sequence goes on along the minus strand of JAVCKT010026239.1, from coordinate 21,025 downwards.
GTTTTTCACCTACTCTGCAAATATCCGCTGAGATGTGCAGAGCTGAGCGGCTCTCTCCCAGTAACCTTGCTGTGACCTGGTTATCTGGTAGAACCACAAAGAATTCAGTCTCTAATTAGTCCATCTGTTAACTATTGAAATTCATGGCTCGGTTTTATTGTCTGGGTCTGTAACATAATGCTGAATGGTCTCACCTGGCAGCTTATTTCTTGTAAAGCAAATGTGCCTTTCCAAGAGCCATTTTGGTGCAGATAACTGTCTTTTCAGCAGTGGACAAATGACTCTGTCTAGCAGCCTGCAGTCCCCTTCATGCCCTCACTGAAATAAATTGTAGATCTCCAATAGCTCTGGGCTTAAGTCAATACAATTTAACATGTACATTTCTTTATGTGATATTCTTCAGAGTTACACTGTAAGAGCAGATGGGAAACTTTAATAATGATAAATGAGTTTAGTGTTTTCACATAGCCCTAAAAAACAATGACTGCTCTTTATTAAAGATTAGAGGGATTTTTACATATTTGTCAAAGAGTGATTAAAAGCTCTGACTCTGATCCTTGTGAAGTCTTGCTTTTAAATTCTTTTTGGACTGTTTGTTAATGAGGATTCAGAGGAATTAGGGGCCATAAATTTCTTCCTTCTCGCTTAAGTGAAGCCACAAAGTGATTACTGGATATGTAACGGAGGACTGGACTGGAGTTTATCAGCGGCGCGGCCCGGGGACATCCATCTCCGTGCTTGTTTCCTGCACTCGTGTCTCATGGAAAGGGCTCACGAGGCTGCGTGGGTTGTGCTGCCAGGGGGTTGTTAAAGGCTGCGGATGCGCAGCTGCATGCGGTAGGTCCCGGTAGCGCCCTTCTCCCGCTTGGAGTCGAGCACAGGTACACAGGTACCCCACAGGTACATGGATGGAGCCCCACATGTGTGCGGATGGAGCCCTGCGCGCTGCCGTCGGCCGCGGGGTGGCAGGTGCCCTCTGCACAGTCCCCGCATGCTGCGCGCGCTTGGCCCTCGTCAAGGGCTCCCGGTGTCCCGACTGGCACAGACACGAGTCCCCCGGCCCAGGCCTTGCGCCCGGCTCCTCGAGGAGGCCGCAGGGCACCGCACCAAACCCAAAACCACCTTGATGGGACGCTGAACGAGAAGGCGCTGGGAAAGCTGCTGGGACGGCGCTTTGTCCAGCAGCACGTGGGCACTCACGGGCCCCAGCCAGCCCCGCACGCTCCATTGTGAGCGACGGACATAGCAGGAACACAAAGAAGAGATACCTGCCTGCAAACAAGTACGGCTAAAAGCTGCAATCTCCTTCTCTGGAAATACTCGAAACCCTCTTGGGCACAATCCTGTGCCACACGCTGTAGGTGACCCGGCATGTGCAGAGGGATTGGACTGGGTGATCTCTAAAGGTCCCTTCCAACCTTCACAATTCTGTGATTCTGTGGGGCAGAGGAGTCCCTGGGGACGTGTGCCCTGCAGCGAGCCGAGGTCCCCGAGCCATCGGGGTGCAGAGCCTCTCCAGGCCTCTTGGCTTGGACGCTGCCACCTTCCTGAATTTTCATGTGGGGTGCTCCCAGCTATAGGCAAGTTGAGACTCAGCCTTGTTTGGCTTGGCCTTGGGATGGGAAGGAAAAGGTTTTTCTTGAGTGATGAAAAGGAAAAATGTTTGAAGTTCATTAACCTTTGGTATGGATAGCAGTGTCCTTTAGACTACACGAGAGCTATTCTTAGTCATGATGTTTACATGGCTGTTTTTTACTGCAAGGGAATACAGTAGTTCCCACTAGTGGTGAAAGGAGAGAACTTTTTCCTTTTCCTTTTTTTTTTCTTTTTTTTCTTTCTTTTTTTTTTTTTTTTTTTTTTTGCTTAACCTAAATATGAACTGCAAAAGGAAAGACATTGCATTCATTCCTTGTCTTCCTGTCTATGCCATTTTGTCCTAATTTCCCCAAAAGCAAAAAATTATATCTATAGATTGTTTCTTTACTGGCTAATTAAGTGTTATACAACTTTGCTCTCAAAAACTCAGCAACCCAATCTGCCTATTTGCAAATGAACTTTGCTGATTGTCATTATTGCTATAGGGTGCCTGCAGAAAATCCCATATAATTAAGCCGTTGTACTGCCACAGCACAAGAGCTGCAATTAGTAATGTGATTTACACTGCTTTTACCATTAATAATATGGAAAAATCAACATTATTTTCTTGATAATGCTTAGGAGAAATGAGAATGAGGTGGACATGATTAGGAAAAGAGACTTTAATGTTACGACTTGTTAATGCAATAGCCCTGAGCTAGACATCAGGATGATTGTCCTTGCACTAAACTCATTTGCTTCAGTAAGCACAGACCCTGTGCACGCAACAAGACAAGTTGGGAGGAAATTGGATAGATGGCAGGGATTTTGGTGGTATGAGCATTGCAGTGTCTTTCATGTGCAGAGTACACAAACCGAATCCCTGCACTTTCAAGTATTCCCCCAGAGGCAATCTGCATTATTCAAAGCTTAACTGTGGCTGCAGAATACTCTGTGACATGAAAGCGGGATGCCAGCGTTACATGAACTTTCATATTTACATTGGTCGTAAATCATATTTGCCTTTTCCTCCCCTCTGCCTTTTTTTTTTGGTGGGAGAGAGGGCGTAAAACGGGGAGGAGGGCAGGGGGAGGAGGAGAGGTGTCCAGCAGAATTGTAAGCAAAGCACCGGCAATAAAGGCTGGTCTTATGAGACTGCCCATGAATAGGAATGATAATGAGAGCAGTGATGAGCTGCAGGTTTGTGTCTTTTAGTAAATTATCCAGCAGGCATTTACATTTCATCAATTGTGCTTTTGCATAATAGACCCAAGTGCTGCAACAAAAGGAGGCACCATAAAAATGAGTAATTTCAGTGACCTTCTTGGTAATGGCTCTTATAAAGAATATCTTGGAAGGACTTGGGTGATTCCTCATGATGAAGCTGTTGTGGAGAGGAGCCCCTGGCCTGCGAGGGCTGCCTTTTGACCAAGGTTTGACAAAGGTTTCCCAATGCTTTCTTCTGGCCGCTCTGAAACGTGGCTCGCATCCTGTTTTCTGCCTCGAAGCATGGTCCTAATTGTCAGACGTCGAAAGGCGACAACCATTTTCATTCTGCTTATCTGCTGATAACATTGATTCGCAAACAAAGGATGTGGCTTCCACTCCGCAAACAAAGGAAGCACAGCCTAGCTAAGGATGCTGGCTATAACATACATACTTCTCCCTGCCAATAATAACAAAACATCATAAATAATGGAGAGGCTGGATGTGGAAATGGAGAGAGGGGAATACTCTGGTACTGCTTGTGGCACTTACCGGATCGCTTCCCTCCTTGTCCTCATTGAGGCCTTGACTTCTTGTCTTGTTTTTCTCTTGCATTTCCTTGATTACTCACCAATTCTTAAGGTATTTTGACTTCAGTGTCATTTTTTTCATTCTTTTTTTGCCATTTGGGTTGTGTCCTCATGGTGTTTCTGTGGGTTGTATTCTTTTTCTCCTCCCCACAACTTGGTTTCTTTGCGGCAAGTCCTCAGCTAGTGGAAATGAACACTAATCTTCCACTGGCCCTTCAGAGCGCTGCTGGGTTTCACTGGGCAGGAATCAAGCCCCTTCAGTCCCTGATTTATGTTAGGCCATGATCTGGCATTGTGTTTTGGCTGCCCCCTTCTCCTTTCACAGTCTTCTCTCTCCTCGTTTGTCATTCAGGGAACCCACAAATTTCCCATTTCAGCCCAGCTCTCTGGCCTGACTCCTTCTTTTCTCCTCTTCTAATTGCTGTTTTCTTTTACTGTAGGCTGCTTCTTCAAGCCCAATAGCCAAATCCTGCCCTGCTGCAACTTTTCTTTCCTTATGTCTTCCAGTGTAACAGTTGGGGAGCTGGTGGGAAACGTGACACTTCACTCACATCCTTGTGCCAGCCAGGCAGCCATGTGACTCCATTAATCGCAGTGAATCAGTCCCGTAGCCTTGGGCTAGGCACGGAGAACTGGGGATTAACCTTTTACATCTCTGGTTTCTTCTTGTGCTCCTCCTGCAAGGTCTGAGCAGTCCCGTGCCCCTTGCTGCCCTCCCCAGGACATGGGGGCCGGTTCGAATCCACAGGGTGTTTTGGCGTGGGACGGCCAAAGACTGGAGAGGGAGCATCAGCAGAGAGGATAAAGGCTTCTGTTGTTATCTCCTTGATGAGATTAATTTTCCTTCTTCATCTTTCTTGGCAGGATCAAAATCCTGGAATCGTTGCCAGGCTTCAGGAGCCAGGCTCCATCCCAAGCGGCGGCTCGGTGCCGGCCCCAGCCACGGTGAACGGCTACACGATGAGGAACCACCTCCTGAAGCAGCAAATAATGAAGCGGCAGCTGATGCAGGTAGGGGAACCGAGCGCCCCGGCGGCTCCGGTGCTGCCGGCCCGGCGGGCAGGACAGGACTGACCGGAGCGGGAAGCGAGCAGGCAGCAAAGGCCAAGGAGTGACCTGGGAGTCTCTGGGCTGAGTCAGCCCGCGCCGGGGCTGGCCCGGTCCCTCCCGACAGGCACTGGCCCCGCGCTGATCTGCCCGTTCCTGGGTGTGGGGAGAGGAGCAGGAGCTTGGGATCCTCCTCACCAGGCGCTGTCCGGCCCTTCGGTGAAACTGCCTTCCAAAGCAGCTCTGCCCGACACGGTGGCACTTTGGCCAGGCCTCCACTTGCTCGCCACAGGGAGAGTTGCCCTGGTCACAGCTGCTGCCCTGGTCACAGCAATGAGGAGAGCAGTGGGCAGGTGCTGGGGTTAAGCAGTGGAAAACAAAAATCAGGTCGCTTGGAGAACGCTAGCGATGCCTTGCTTGGATTTTAAGGGGCCCATAGCACTACAGGGGCAGAGCCATCCTCCAGGCAGGGTAACAGCCACCCCCAGCAACCTGTTCCTCCCCTGCGGGTCCCTCAAATGCTGCCGCCGATGCCGTTCATGGCCGGGCTGAGGCTCTGCAGAGGGCTGTGTGTACGTGCGCACGGGCGCCGGAGAGGCTGTTGGTGCTGACAGTGGCTGCACTTCAAGTGCCTGCTGCTATTCTTGTTTGTCGAGAGGCTGCAACTTGACTATTACTCCTCTTGTCTTCCAGGAAAAGCAGAGACAAAACATGCTGGGAGTAACCTCTGAGCAGAGGAGTTTGTTTGTGGCTCAGCAGATGAACCAGTTTCAAGGTAAGAAGGTAACTGGTGTGTTATTAAAAGCATCAGGGAGCCAGGGTCTAGGGTCTGGTTAAATACAGGGCTCTTAATGATTCTCTGCCCTGAAATAAAGGGTCTCTCACATTTTATCACATCATGTGAGATTCATCTATTTCCTTACCACCCTGTGTGCTACAGAGCACACAGAGGAGAGGCGCGTGTAGCCAGAGAGAGAAGCAGGGCAAGGCAGCGCGCGCAGGGGCCGCGGCGCTGGCGGGCGCGTCGGGGCCGTGACTAACGGGATGTCTGTGCGCAGCCGTGCAGCAGCAGCCGCTACCCAGCGAGTGCAGCCAGCCCATGGCCGCCCCTCCTGCCAACCACCGCATGCTGCCCTCCGGCCCCGCGCTGCTCCAGAGCCCGCTGGGCTCGGCCGTGGCTCCCGCCGCCGCCGGCCAGAGCGGCGGCACCATGGGCATGATTGCACACAGCGCCGGCAAACAGCAGGGCCTCTTCCCGCCTAATTCGGACTTCAACATCCCGCTGCGGCCAAGCCAGAACTCGCTGGGCATGAGCTCCGGATGCCAAACAGGACACAGCCACTCTGCCGTGCGGCCGGGAATGGCCATGGCCGCCTTCAGCTCGGGTTCCTTAGCAAACCACTCCGCGACTCAGCAGCACTTGAGACAGCCGAGCATGCCGAGGATCCCCAATGTCTACCCCAATTCGTCGGCCCAGATGTGGACGCCAACGGCAGTGCCAAGGATGCCGAGTCAAAGCCAAATGGATGCCAACATGCAGCAGTTCTCCAGCAGCGCTGTCTTCTCTAAACAGAACGTGAGACCAAATGCATCAGGTCAACAGTTTTCCCACCAGGCCGTAGCGCCGCCTAATCAGATTGCTCCCAGCGTGCAGGTCAGGCAGATGCAAAAACTGAGCATGGCCCCGTCCGCCCAGGGCTTGAGCTCCATGAGTAACCAGAACTTGAGACACAATCTAACCAGAGGGCCCTTGCCAGCGATGAACGTTATGAAGTCGCTGCCGCAAGGAGCGCCCGCTTTCAACCAGCTCAACGCGGCGCCGGGGCTCGGCCCGCCCAGCTACCCCGCGCCGGGGCAGCCGCCCGAGGCGTTCGGGCGCGTGAGCGCGGCCACCGCCGAGCTGCCGCCCTACGACTTCGGGCCCCCGCACGGCAGCGCCGTCCTGCCCGGCGGCTGCAGCGACACCGACTTCCTCGACTCCCTCATGAAGAGCGGGAGCAGCAACGACGAGGAGTGGCTCAACAACCTGACAATGATAGACGACATTTTGGGACAGCACGCTCAGAGCTCCGGCCACGTTTAGCAGACAGAAGCGGTTGTCGGTGACACAACTTTGACTTCTAGAAACAAGAGACGACCCGTGAAATCAGCCACCTCTTTCAATACGGAATGAATGGACTCGGCCAATTCTTTGCCTGCATCAAAGTTTAATATTGGCAGTTTTTCAGACGACTGTATATATTTGAATATTTTGTAAATTATGTTTTCCTAAAACTTAAATATGGAAGTATTTATACTTCTTTGCTGGACTGTTTGTAAATAAATCTATAGCATAACTTTGGTTTTATTATAGGGATTTCATTATACCTTGTTATAAATATGCAAATAATATTGTTAGTTTCAGTAATACTGTGTATTACAGCATAAAATACTTATGTTTTTGACATAACTTAACACATGAGCTAGAGGTGTCCTTGCAGCCAGGCTAAGCAGAAATCAGACGCGTCGCTCTCTTCTCCCCTATCAAGAGGAAAAAATGGGGAGCTGCATTAAAAATATGTTCAAAAAGAAACGGCTGATTTTTAGCTTTATGGGCTCAGTCTTGCATCTTGCCTGTGGTTTGCAGGTCCCACCAGGGCTGTCTGCGCTGGGGGTCTGCGCAGAGACGGGGGGCAAGTTCTCGTCTCGACACTCGAGCGCAGGGGCGGACGCACGGGGTTCACTCGTCACATTACAACACCCGTCACGTTACGGCTGTCGCCGTGCACGGGTGTGCGGGTGCGTGTTGTACCCTGCAGCCACCGGCGCCGTGGGGAAGGGGTGACGGCGACGAGGAGCCGCTGCTCCGGCTCCTCCTGCGGCTGCGTCGCCCCGGGAAGCGTCGTCCTGGTGCACACACCTCTGCCGTGTAGATTCGTAGTGTACAGGTGATTTGTTCCTGGTTTTAAGGCTTTTCATAATTTCTGTTTTAATGTGAGACTTTTTTTTCAGGGGAAAAGTCTATAAACATTAATAGTTAATTTTTGATGTTTTTCTGTCAGCTACTATTGTCCTATGTATATTTAAGAGTCTGTTTATAAAAGATTCACTGTACTGTAAACTTCTTAAAATGTTCATACTTTGTGTAATCATATTTTAATAGTCACGTCATACTTCGCAATACATTTGTAATATAATGTCGGCTTCAAGCACAGAATGTTTTTTTTCTTCATACCATAATAAACTGCCAGGGGAAAATTCAATATATTTTATGTGCTCATTTCATAGCCATGACATTTTGTACCTGCACCTATTTGAGTTAATTTGATTTGTCCAGGATGCTACAGCGTCAATCTAATCACATGTACAAATGTGTATGTGCTATTGTAGAAGAAAAGGGCTGGAGGAAGAATCTAGGACAGGGTTTCTTGGGTCCCCTGTCCTTTTGCTAGTGTAATTGTAGATGAATGTAAACATGTTCATCTCTGCTTCTGTATGGTGTTTATATAGGTCAGAAATACATCAATTAGATGATGTATTCTTCTTCAGAAATACATCAATCTACATTTCCAAGCTACTTTTTGACAACTTCTTATTTCCAAATGTAGGTATTCCTATATACGGATATGATACAATAGAAACCAAAGCCTTGCCTTCTGTGAGGGAAAAGAGAGGGGCTTTTCAAGTCATTTCGCGGTGCCACATCCACTCATTTAGCAACTTGTGAGGACTGTGGAGGCACCTGCTTAACTCAGCCTGCAAACAGAGGGGTGGGAGAGCTGGCAGCTGCACTGAGTCAGGAGGATGGAGGTGGGAGGGAGGGGTGGCAAGAGCTTAAACTGCCATTTAAGCAGAGCCAGGCACGATACTGACTTTCCAGGAGGCTTGTGCAGATGGCTGGTGCTGCCCATTGATGTGGGCAGCTTTGCAAGGAGCACCGTGGCCATGGCAAACTGGAGAAAATCCCCCTGGCACAAAGGTGCCCACCTGGCTGCCTGCTGGAGGGAGAGAGGAGGTAAGTTTGCCTCCATCAGGGAGTAGGTTCTTCCTCTCTGGAGCCTTTTTCTCCAGAGCTGGATGGCAGAAAACACCTCGAGAAGGAGGAAGGCTGGTCAGGAGACAGCAGCGCCAGGTGCTGTGGGTGCCTGGGTGGATGGGAGACGTTGCCCTGTTGCAGGCAGGGGCTGCTTGCTCACCTTGGCCATGGGAGCCCGTGAAGGCTCCTGGCCTGCACGAGGATCCAGGGAGCCCGTCTGGCCATGGGAGCTGGCGTAGGGCTGTGGCACACGTGCATTTCACTTGATTGTGAACAGAATATGAACACTCTGTTTTCATTTTGTGTTTTGTTTTTGTCACCTTCTCAACCTCTTGGTTCTGTGGGATTTGGGTCCCAAACGCTTTGGGGGAACAGCTTCAATAGCCAGCGCTTTCCCAAGCGTTCATGAAGAAGGGTTGTCCCACACATAGACAGTGTGGGCACCTGTTCTCACTCCTGTGGGAAGAGCTGCACTCCTGTGTCCAGCTGTGGAGCTGGTAGAACTGTCCAGCTCTCCATAACTCCCTTCCTTGTACCCTAAGTGGGGCAATAATATGATTTCACCTCAGAGAGATGTTGTGCAGAAACTGTAGAGCCCTTGGAAGGGGAAAGGGGCCAAGGGTCGTTGTCACCCTGGTGTCTCTGGCTGCACCTGCAACTCCTGACTCCGAAGCGTATCTTTGTGGGGGTGTCCATGCCAGACCGATGGCAAATGCCAGGCACAAGCTGCAGCCCCAGGGCGCAGCTCTTCCCCCTCACGTCAGCATGCACGGGTTTGTGATCGCAGCTGCCGTGAAGAGACGTGGGGACAGGGATGTGATGTTGATGGTAGCGGCGCAGCACGTCCAGCACCAGCGCTGCACTCAGGCCAGCTAATGCATCGATCACAACCAACTGTTTGAGTCTGCGAAAAACACCTTGTTCTGCATTTACCACGCCTGCCCGTGTTCTTCTATTTAAAGCATGACGATGCTTTAAAGGCTGATGCTACCCTTGCTTTTGTGGTCCCGTCACCAAGGTAAATAGGCCAAGTAAGTCTGCTCAGTTCCCCCCTTGCGTTTACTGGACTCCCTAGTCACACCACGAAGTGTGGAGACCCATAGCACGAGGCAGCGTCGGTGCCTGCTGGCCGGTGCAAACGTGGGGCTGCTCTGCTGAATGGGCAGCACAGGATTTGCACAGCGCAAATAAGAGCAGCAGTTGGTGCTGTGGAGGTGCGACGTGTATTAAGCTTTCTAAAATAGCTACAAGGGCCCAAGTGTCTGACAGCACTTGCTGTTGAAAGCTATCATTTATTTTCCAAACAGGTTACGTCACCAGGCTGCCCTCGTAATTATGGCCATGAAAACAGAGGCAAGCCAGTAAGGTTTTTCCTCTCTGGTTTTAAAATAACACAAAATGTCCATAAAGGCCAGACTTTCCAGAGACCTGAGCTCACTGAGAGCTTGTCTGTCTGAAAGGTTAGCGCCATAGGTGAGTAGGACTTCAAAACTCTGCAGTCACTCCAGAAAAATCCTTTCTGTGTATGCTATTAATATAAAAATGTCCATTTTGGATGGAGTGAAAACCAGAAAAGCACTCATTCCTGTAAAAAGAAAGAAAATCCATGGAGCTCCTAGGAATAGGTGTCAGGGGAGGCTGCGTCAGGCACTTTCCCTGGGAAGCTGAGCCTCGACCGAGGCAGCTCAGCTCGGCTCCAGCGCGCGCTGCGGCTCTCCGGGATTGATTACATGTCTTGCTTAAGAAGCTTTCAACAAAGGAAGCTGCACGGATGTTGAAGTGTAAGGTCAAGTTCTCCTCTTATGTAGGATGTTGTAAATCAGGCGCTTTCCCACCGACTGCGGCAGAGTAAGCCCTGATTTACACCTGCCCGAGCGCCCAGCAGCAGAGCTGGCACCTGCGCCTCTGGCACCGACAGCTCCGTGCAGGGACCGAGGCACCAAAATGTGCACGGCGGCCCATGGGGACGCCCTCGGAGCCAGTCCTGGGTGAGGACGAGGGAAGACCCCACGTCTCCCACTGCAGTGCGTGGCCCTGGGGCAGCTGGTCTGCTCTCCCAGGGGATGTTGGTCCTGGTACATGGGCCCAGGCCAAGCTCAGGTTTTGGTGATTAATATCAATTTGATGCCTGTTTCAACTTCTGTTCCCTGTTATACAGGTAACAGATTGTAAAAAGAGGCTTCTGGAAGAGAGCGGTATGTTTTAAATACCAGTAAGTGTCTCTCCTGGGCAAGCTAAAACACAAGTACTCGTTGGTAGCTGCAGGAGTTACTGAGAGCTTAAGACTCCTTCTGGTCAAGAGGCCTCGTGAGTGTGATGGCGAATAAAACTGAGGAAAGGCACCTCATTAAAGCAGCCCAGCTCAAACCAAAGCACTCCGTTTAATCAAAGCCGTTTTCTGTGCTCCCTTCCCGCTCACCCGATGGTTTTTGCGGCAGGGCTAGGAACAAGCACGCTGTTTTATACCCGTCTCAATCCATCTCCCGGTAGGCGGCAGGTCTGGGACTTGGCTCTCGTCCCCGCGCCGCCCGAGGCGGCCGTTTGCCTGGCAGGGGCCGGCCCTGGCGCTGAGCGCTCTGCGGAGCCAAGAGCCCACGCACGTGGGGCGGGTACGGAGCCCCGTTTCTTGGCCTTCCTCTGCTCAGGATGGATTTTTTTTTTTCTTTCTTTCTTTTCCTTGAGGTTGGCTTGCCAGGGGCACGTACTGCAGCACAGCTCTGCGATAGTTAAAATAACCCACGGCTTCAGCAATGTCGCGTCCTGCCAGCCCCAAGGGCCCTTTGCTGAGCAGCGGAGCTCCAGGCTACCCTTTCACGTGTGCTGGAGCCAGAAACCAGCCAGGAGCTCCCAGGATTTGTGCATCCCTTATCTGAAGTCCTGATTGAGTTTTATGATGCTGCAATTTAAACAATTTGGTGGAGGAAAAAAAATGCCATTTTAAGCTCAAAGTTGGGCTTGTATCAAAAAGGATGTTACATTTGAGATGTTCTGATGTTGCCAGTCCCCATCAAGGCCCGATGGGACGTGAGTTTTGCCCCTGCTCGGTTACGCGCCGTGGCGTTTTGCTGCGCCTGACGCCCGGCTGGGACACGCAGGACGGGAGCAGTGGCAGGAGGCGGTGAGATGCTCTATTTTCACTCCCCGAGGGGAAATCAGCCCCGAGCTATGAAATTGTGAAATCTCTTTTTCTCCGTGCTAGGGCAGTGCTGTGCTTGACTCCATCCGGCTGCAGAAAAGAGCTTGGTCTCAAGCTGACACACTGCTCCTCGTCGGCCCTCCCTGCTTTGTATGGCCATGCAGAAACAGAATCAACTCTGCAATCCTGTGTCCCCTTCCTCTTCTCAGCCCATAAATTATTATTCTCTTTCACCTATTGGCTGACTATGTTATTTATCTAAGTGGCTCCCATTGACCCACTCTTTAAATCCCACATTCTTTAACAAATATGTTTATTCTCTTGTGCCTTTTGGGGAAGATTATGATGCCCACTTAACAGTGGGAGTCTATGAGGCACAAAAGGCTAAAGAGGAGAATCCCAAAGATATTTAAGTACCTAATGGGGCAGGGAGGCACCAGGGGGATTTTTTTCAAGTGCAGTTAAGCGGAGTGGGTAGCCACGTCCTGCAGCCAGTGGTTTGTGTTTCCTTTGGAAGCCCAGCACAAATTTGGGCTCTGTTTCAGAGAGCCGGGAGGACGAGCGGGTTGTTTCTGTGTGGGCTGTTTTGGATAGAAGGTGAATATGAGTCAGTGCCCTCTGTGCCTCCGTTTTCCAACCTCAAGAGCAGGTCGCTTGTGTGGGGCGAGCGTGATGCCAGGCAGGGAGCAGGACGCGCTGGCCAGCCACCTACCTTCTGCGCCAGCCTTTCTCCTTGTTCAGGGCCTTAGTTCCCGCTTCCTGAGGCGCCGCATCGCACCTCGCCCTCCGGAAGGGTGTGGGCTCAAAACGAAAATGTAAAGTTTCATTTTGTTTGGCCAATATTCCTGTCAACAAACGCTGTGAAAGTGTCACCTGGGCTGCCTTGCGAAGCAGGTGGAGCCTCGCTGCTTCTGCTCCGCACCTCCATGTCCTGGCTCTGCTGAGGTTTTTGGCTGACTATCCACGGTTGGAATAACGTAGTAATAGCCCATGGTCCAACACACTAATGCAGCAAGTGCCTAGCCTGCTAGGAGAGCAAAGAGGCCCTAGTGGGGGCAGAGCAGGAGAAAGGGACCAGATCTGTGTCCTGATCCGTCCTTAGAGGAAGCAGGAAGGGCCTGTGCACCGCAGGGAACACACATTCCTGCTCCGCAGGGAATGGCCTGGAGACAGGCTCAGTACACAGGTTCCTGCACTGAGGCTTGGTCTTGATGCTGCCCGGCGTATCAGGAAGCAGTTTTACCTCACGTTTATTCCAGACTGGTCATTTGATCAGCTATTTTACCTCGCAGTTATTTGGTCAGGCCGTTGGAGCGGGAATGGTGTGAGTGTGACACTGCCTGGGCCTGACGCGGGAGGGAGGCAGGGACGGAAGCAGAGCGTGACGGCGCTTGGGACAGATTTGGGGGCCAGAACTTCATTTACAGCCTCTAGGATCCCCCAGCACAGGATGGGCCTCCTGCAAACCCAAGGGCTAATGGGTCTAAACCAAGTTCGGTGCCTCAGTTTACCTACCCGTAAAATTGCGATAGCCCCGCTTCCACAAAGATACTTTGAGGGATACCTTATACTCAAAAGGTCTTCTGAGCAGCTAGGATTGTAAGAGTGCCCACTATTATTATTAGTGCCATGTCTTTGTGTCAGCCGGATCCTGGGCGTCCTGGTACCGTAGGGCTCTCCTGCAGCACCCGCTCCTCACACGGTGCAGGCCATGCAAGCAGGTCGGCCTAAGCTGGCCTTGTCAGGCCACCAGCAGCAGTTCCTGTGGTCTGCAGCGGGTGACTGAGTAGCTAAAGAAAAATTTAAACCAGATACTTGTAAATGCTTGACTACAACAGGCTGAGTTTTGCTGCTTGAGTGACTGAGAACCTAATCCCCTGCTGAAAAGGGAAATGAGTTTTTACACCAGTGCCTTTCCAGGCAGACTCTGAACCTACCTGGATACTGGGTTTTGCTGTGTCACACAATTTATGTGGGCAAGTTGGTTTTATGACTATTTGCATCCACTCAGAGGGTGCATTTACCCCATTGAGCTACGTGAGGCGCTGAGGGGGTATCTGCCTCTCTGCTTCTCGGTTCTGCCTTAAGGTGTCACTTGACCAGTTGTTCCTTCAACAGTGGAGCTGACTTTAACTTACAGATTTGTACTTCGTAGCTGTTTGTTTTTAACTGCAGTATGCTTGTTTTTCTGTTATCTCCCCACATGCATTTCCTTTATTTTCCTCACATAGTCTTTCCCACAGGACACAATGGAAACCTGTGGCCTGCCATGCCAGTAAAGCTGGGGCGACAGGAATCCCAGGCTGTAAGGCACAAATTTGGGAATTTTTGCTGAGTGCTCCTCCCTCTCCCTGGCTGTCTACTCTATGACACTTAATTAGCTCCAGCCCCCTACTGTCTCTTGAATTCGGGGCAATTAAGCAGCAGCCCAGGCTGGTTCAGAGGGCACACGGAAGCAATCACAAAGTGATTGCATCAGACTTGTTTTCAGACAAAACTGGGTGAAAGTGAGTTGTGTAACAAATACAGCATTCAACACAGAGGCACCACACATTATTTACTAGATGTATCATAAAACGTTATTGCATCCTGGAATGGTTAGCAGTGTGTAAAGCAGAACACGTCTGTATTTGCAGCTGTGGTGCCAAAAGCCAGTGCGCGAAGCCATGTGTAGAGCTGTTATCCCTGGAGCTATCCCTGGCTCTCCAGCTCTGGGGGATTTGTGACCGCTTCCTCATTTTACCCACAGTTGTAGCACGCAGACATCCCCATGATCGGCTGCTTTAGAGCTCGGGCGCCTGACACCTCTTGAGCTTCTTATGGATGGCTAATGTACCCAAGAGTGTAGCAAGACACCATCTGCAATCGTGCTTGGCCTTGCATGAAATCAGACAAGGAAGCTCTTTTCATCTGCTTGCACCTTGAGCTCTGATCCTGGAATAATGTTTTCATTTTAATTCTCTGTCAGTAGGTAATTTTATTCCTGGTGTCAGCATTCACAATAAGCATGAAGGGAGTTTTGCTTCTGGCTGCAGCAGTAATGATAGCTGCAGTATCTCTTGTCCGTATCCTCAAACTTAGACTGTAAACTATGCTAGAGAGCAAGCATCTTCTTTGTGTATTTTGTGCTGCGCCCAATGCAACGAGGCCCTGGTCCCTAGACAGTACCATAATGCTACTAATAAATAATAACTCAACACTGAGATTAACAGTGCCACACAGAGACTTTCTGATTTGGTACATTAACTTCTTATTCTTTTCATGCTGTGAATGTAAGCCGTAGCTGGAGATACAAAGTGCTGTGAAGATTACTGTAAGTACTCTGATCTTCTGAACCCTGAATGGAGGTCGCTGTTGTATAATAAATTGCATTAAAATATAAATGAAAAGAAACCATGTACATTTTTTTCAGCAAGAATTATTCACAAGAAGCTTCGTGGAAGAAATGGCTCTGTTAACTCCAATAAAAGCCATTATTTCTTTTAGGTGGCTGTTTGAAGCTTTGCTAATTGCCTGAAGAAGGCTGTACCAGCATCTGAGGTGATATTCCGGGCTTCTGAAGACCCACTTGTCTCAGTGATTTTGCAGAGCTCAGAGGGGTTTTCTTTCACTCATTAGATAAACTGAAGAAATTCTCCTTCATAATAAAATGATTTTCTCCAACTCACTGGAGTAACAGGACGACCCAGCCTAACTGAGCGAGAGCAGCGTGGCTCTTTCACTACCATGGGAACGCTTCTTGGTCCCATTGGAGCTGACAAAAAAGCCCTCATTGTCCTCGGCAGCAGCCAGAGCAGATTATCTGAGGCCTTAAAGCCCCATCTAAAAGGGTAAGCATCGTACTTGGGGCCCACCATGTCACTCACAGTATCGAGTTCCCTGACACTACCCATTATATGGCCTTCTTTTCTGCTCTTTAGTGCTCCAGCTAGAGAGGGATACACTGAATATTCCTGCAGAGTGAAGGTGACGTCTGTCTGGACTGAAAGTTGGGAAGATTTCAGTCGTTTCTGTGTTGGAGGGAAGAAGCACATCAATTTCTTAATTGTTTCATGCTACTCACATCTCCCTCTCGTACAGTAATGAATGAACACATGTAAATGGAATTGCTTATGCTGATGGGCTAAAACCACCCTTCACAAACACAGCCTTGCTAACATAATGAATGCCAGGTTGATTTTAACCCTGCGGATAAAAACTAATTTTCTGTAACAATAGGAAAGTACACATATGAAAACCAGTTTCTCCTTTCTCCCTACCCTATGTAGGGAAACTGAATATGGTAGCATTTTTTTTCATTATTATAAAAATAATGTGTTAGTATAACAAAATTAAAACTGTTTCCCCTAGATAGGGAAACATAGTCAGGAGAAATTTAAATTAAGCCCAAACCGGCCCAGCGTGAGCTTCGGAGGAGCCAACAGTAGCTGTGCTTGCAGTTCGCAGCTACGCGCCGGGGGCCTGTGCTCACACAGGCTGGAATCCAGCCTTAAGTTCATCAGCGGCACCTGAGAGCGTGGAGAATTTCAGCAGAATTACCAGAGCAGCCGGGCTGCAGAGAGGGAGATCAGGGATGCTCCAGTTGGTAGCGGTGCCTGGAACAGCTCGCCAACAACTCTTGGATTTCCCGTCCCGCATAAGCAGCCCCCTCTGTTGATGATGTGACACCCAACGCTATCGGGGAAATCCAGGTTTCATTCTGATCTAAAGAGAAATGTGTTTTTAATGAGGAAGGAGTATTTCCCAAGGGTAATTTTCCTGTAAGCTCCTCAGTTGCGTCCTGTGACCTCAGGATCTTGGCCGTTCAGCTTGGACGGTCTGTGTCCAAACTGCAAAGTTAACCCCTCGTCGCTGGTGGATGTCAGGAATAAAGAAGGGGGAAGGAGGGAAAAGTTCCCATCTAACAGAAGTCTTTTGCACAGTTTGAAGGCAAAATGTGAACTATTTTAACTTTATCAAGTATTTAACTTAATCCATTTCACTGCTGCAGCCTCAGCTGCCCCTGTCGCTGGAAGCCTGTTGTGATTTAAATGAAGCATCAGCCCTTCAAAGAACTTCACTAAGGCCCAGACCAAAAGCAAAGCACTTAACAGGTATTAGTCTAAAGGGGGTTTCTGTTTTATGAGCTATATTTACACATTTAACAGGTCACTTTACATTTCAGTTGACTGGAAGCTTATTCCTTTGTGTGCCATTTAATTTAAGAGGATTTCCTTCTATTTCTCTTAATTTAGGGCATTGTTCTGATGGCGCTAAAATTAATTCCACTAACACTTCTGGTAATTCCGTGGATATTTCCAACTTCCATTTGTTTGTTCCTTTCATCCAAATTCATTCCAGTGCTCTTAAAAGCTTTACTTACTATGCAAATTAGATATGATATATGTGTGAATGAGTTTGCTTTCCTCTGAAAGGCAGCTACTTCTCAGATGAAACATGCCAACTGCCTCTAATATTTGCATGGAGGAATATTTATATTTATTTCTTAACCTGAATGTGCAATCAGCCTGATACTAATTTTCTCTGTCTTTAAAGACAAAGAACAAGAGGCATTCTTGAAGTCTGTCTACTAGCCACTGATAATATGTATATGAATGTGTGCGTGTGTGCATGTATGTGTGTGTATATACACATTATATATAATGCATATAAACATGCTTTTGCTGTCATTTGCCTGCTTTTGGTGACAATATTATTGTGCATGCAAAACCTTGGTTTCTGAAAGCAAGCTTCTGCCTGATTTCACAATAACAAGTACACACATTCAGCCACTGTTTCTGAAAAGCTTCCCAAAATACAATCGCTATTTCCAGCCTTTGGGATTCACAGGATCCAGAAATACAACAAGCCTCTTATATAACTCACCTTAGTGCTATTGGAATCAGGCATCCGGGGGAAGGTGTTTTTTAGGGTGCTATAGGTGCTTTTTATTCGGTAACATGCCACTTCATAAAGAAATGATTAAGCTAATCAAGGGAAAATCTAGATAGAAATAGGTTAAAGAGGACTTAAAGTACAGCTTAATTAAATCTGGCAGTCTTTATTTAGCAGAGACAAAAATAAACAGCAAGTTAGCAAACAGAAAGGACAATATCAGGAAACAAAGTGTGTGAGTGGCACAGTGTGACAACAGCAGAGAATCACTGATGTACCCTATCTTTTCAAAGTAAAAGGAAAATAAAACACACACATGAACAGATACATATAGGCATACTTACATATATATATGAAACATTTAACACTTCACTGTCTTTTCTATTTTATCTTTCACATCAGCAACTACAACTGAGTGAAAAATTTTGCTAGATAGATGGATATAAATCTTCTCTAACTTGATCTATGGGCTTGATTTAAACATACAAATTCCCCATCTCCACTTAGTTTTGCCCCTCTGCTTTCCAGAATAGTAGAAAAACATGTTGGTTTTAGGATCAAGTACAACTAGGCCCCCAAATTGCACTTAGTTATCAGCAGTCTCATAATACCTCGCTTTTCCTTGGCATCTCAGTCCCATACTTGCATTTATTATCTGCATTTCCTTAGCACTACCAGCTCCTGATATGGATCCGACTCTGACACAAAGGATGGCCCCTGTCCTAAGGACCGTGTAGTCATAGCACAAAAGGGAAGAACTGGTGAGACAGAAGAGGTAGCTGGAGAAAACACGACACTATATTGCTGACATTACATGAAAGAAATTTTTAAGAAGGGTTTTGAAAACAAATAATCAGATAACTTTGTGGCCATTTGTAAGGTCTTAGAAATGAAGGGCAGATTAAGAGATTGAACAAAAGAAGTTGTTTAAAAACGTTACAACTGGGTTGTTAAAGCTGAAGCAATGGGCTGGTGGAAGCTGTGGTTAGTCCCCAGCAGTGAAGAGAAACGGTGGGTAAGGTGAGGAATGGCTACTGAGATGCTTCAAAATGAAGATGTGCAGAAAGGATTGCACTGACAGATAAGACTGAGCTAGCACAGAGATGAAAAGAGGTGAATAATGTGGTGAAGATGACAGACTAAGAAAAATGATCTTCGCCATTCTCAATGGGTATGAGCAAGGCAAGGTTACATTTTCCAAGGCTAAAGAAGACATTATTGCAGTAACTGAATTTGAGAAGATGGGAGTTTTATTTGAATGGATAGGTTTAGACGCAGTTTAAACCAGGGAAAGATCTGAGTCAAAAATGATTACATGCAGGCAGATAATAGTGTAATAGATAACATGGAGAGCACTTGTGGGAGAACATTCAACTCTGTTTTAACTATGCTGAGCTTAAAATGACATTAGGGTTGCCAATTAGCCAGTTTTTATCCAGATGGTCCAGGGATTGGAGCCTGGACTATTTGTGTGCTGTCTGGGCTGATTATGACCCAGGCACCATATGCCACAATACGAAAGAATGAGGAACAGGCTCAGAAATACAGGTAGCCTAAACATCCCAGATCATCCCATACACAAAACTTTAAATAATGTATGTTTTTGCAGGTCCCCACAGTCACCACGTGACTCGTGCCAGGTGACTTCAAGCAGGAATTTCTTACAATTCACATCTTCAGATATCTGAGCACAGGGCATTTGTGACTGTGTTCAGTGGAAGGTGAGCTCCCACTAAACATTTTTAAGAAAACACTACAGATGCAAGAGTTTAGTTCAGCAAGTAAAACAATCTGGAGCAAAGCTACAGCTATGAAGTCTCTGACAGAATTTGTTGTTTGAACTGTAGTTGTGAGTCACATTAGCTGGGAAAAAAGTGTAGAGGGAATAGAGGAAGGGATCCAACGGCAAAAGCCTGGTTAATATCTACTGGAGGTTGGAAGATATGTCAAAAATGTGCTGGTAGATTGGTTAAAAATGCAAGGAAAAAAGGGAGACGACGAAGTCGTGAAGCCAAGGGAGGAGAGTATTTCAGTTGACAGATTAAGGTGGAAGAATCCACACGGGGATTAAAGGTCATCCGAACAAGAGGTTGGTTTAGACTTTGTCTTTTCAGAGAAATGTAAGGACTTCAGCTGGAAAAGACAAAACCTACTGCAAGAAACTTCAGAGAGCAATTTCAGCCGGTCAGAGCAGTCTTCCAAACTGTACAAATGAGTTTCCTAGCTAGTCCTGCCTGAAAGGATGATGTCAGAAGAAGAGCACTAGCTGAGAAAACAAGACTATCTGCATGAGGGAGGTGAGCTAGTGCCTCATCGCCTTTCGTTTACTGCTTGCTTTTGCTATTTATGACTATAAAACGCACAATTCTGTGTTTATTGTAGAAAAATATTATTTACTCCAGAAACAATTTTTCCATGATAATAGGCACAAGTCCAATTCCCTTGTGGGTTTTTTTGTTTTTGTTTTTCTAAAGTTTCTGGAATTCCAGATGTAAATTGTTGACAATACAGGAGACATCAAAATTAATTAATAAAATTAATTTTAATATGATTGCCTTGTGACTCTTTCTGAAAGTAGATCTTGTCTGGAACAAAGGCATGGTTCACCTCAGAATGTTGTTAGTATCAGTCTCCAGATGGTGTGACTACTTTGTTCATAGAAAACAAGTGACCGGTAAAATTACGCTGAAGAAAGATTTTTAGGGGAGACGCAGAAAAACAGCAATGATGCTTGCAAATTGGTAGGTGCTGATTTCCCTTCCAAATGAGCCCTGAGCTCATCTCGGTGCATTGCTATGGGATTTGGGTTCATCTGAACACCAAGTCGTAACCACTGGGCTCATGGAGGGGTCTGTTCTGCTCCCCCAGGAGTTTTGGGGTTGCTTTTGACTGGCTCCTGAGATGCTTGGCACGTCACCTGCCCTACAGAGGACCCAGCCTGCAGGGCTGGCCGCCCAAGCACAGAAGATGCACGTGTTATTTCACAGCTCGTTACTTGGCCAAGTCCTTTTCCCACCAGGATGAGGGTGCACGGGGCAACCTGCGCCCAAGTGGGCGCCTCGCTCTCTAAGGATACAGTGCGGCAGGCTTTAAATCTCTTTATTCTTTATCTCGAAGTAACACTCCTCATGCGTGGGCACGACAGAATGTTTTAATTATTGGTACGTTTAGTTTCCGTTTGCAGTTGGGAGCAATGCAGAGCGCGGCGCGCATAGGTCCTGCTGTGCAAGGTGGCCCCTGGCAGCACCGCCACCCACCAGTGTTTGGAAATCGGAGCTGCAGCTAAGGGCACGTTTTTAGAAGCAAAATGGATTTTGTGTGTCCTTATGTGCCTCACAGCGGTTTTCTGAGCCCTCCCCATGCTCAGTGCCTGGGAATGCCACCTGCCTCCCCACGGAGGTTTGCTGTGCCCTGGACACGGGGGCAGCGGGTTTCGGGGCTCGGTTTGGATCGGCCAGCTGGGCGGTAACGAGCGCGGACGGTCACGCAGAGGGCAGCGGCTCCTCTCCCTCCTGGCCGCGCCAACCCCGCCGGGCTGCGCATGCGCACAACGGCCGCCCCGGGGAGCGCCGCGCCGCCGAC